>JAQJVL010001584.1:126791-167358 GCA_035578905.1 Stictocephala bisonia | reverse complement strand
AGGTTTTCTTTAAATTGAATTTCAAAAGGTGAACCTCTTTTGAACTTCAACCAGCGAAATTTCAACCAGTTAAGCGGTTCCTTGTCTTTGTCTTTCTTCCTATTGGTAATAGATTTTTCTAATGATGCTGTACTCAAAAATTCTCTTCTTTCCATGTGTACCACTTTGAAATGAGGTTGTTTCTTTTTAGCGGATTGTATTATTTTAAACCAACCTTCCGGATTATAAATGAACTGATGCTTTTTACTCTCTCTTTCAATCACACCGAATTCAGTGTCGTTCGGTAAAAAAGAATGACCAGATACCAGAAACTTAAGTTCAATTTTTTCAACTTGCAACTCAGGTTCTTGAACAAGTTTTAACAGTGTTAGGGCCATTTTTATATTTCTATTTTGCCCTGTACAAGAATCTGAGTAGAAAACAATATGTTTGTATTGGCTGGCATACTTCATAACATGCTTGCGGATACAAGAGGCAAGGTCTTCAGAGCCCCTTCCCCCCTCAGTTTCATCCCATACGTACATGTAACCAGTGGAGTCGTTAAATGAGTGAATTCCAAAATTGTATACATACAGGTTCCTCTTGTAGTATGCAACAGATGTGGACAGTTTAGGGAAAGGCAGTGCCTTCTGTAAATCAAATGTACAAACGTACTTGTTCTCTGAAGCAGACTCCTTGTCTTCTTTTAGGGCTTCCCTGGCTTGTTCTGCTTTACGTAAGTGCAATTCTTTTTCTAACTGTAGAGCTCTTTTGGCTTCCATGTCATTTTCTATTTTCATTTTTTGCAATATTTCATCACAAACTTTGCATGTGTCTTTAGATGGAACCTTAAAATGCAAATTGAACTTAGTAGAGAATACATGGTAATAATATTTTTCTTTTACTGGTTGTTTGTTCTCATGAGCACATTTTTCAACATAAAGGTTGTACATTTTTTTAATGTTCAGCTCGGGATTTAGATATTTTTTATTAATATTATCTTTGCGAGAATAGTGGCTTTGATAGCTTGGAAAAGACTTAATATGTGCAATCACATCTGTATCGTCAATTTTATTTGAAGGCCCTTTCCCCCTAGAGTCAATTACTCCAAAAACCTCCTCTTTACTTAGACATCGAAACAGCCGTCCCCAACTGATTTGCAACACTCGTAAAAAATACTTCTTGCATACTCTGATAGTTTCATCTTTGACAGGGATAAAATATTGATAGGTCCTAGTTTTTGTGGGAGCAGATCCATCTCTAGGTCGAGACCTGTGAATCTTTGAAGCTTGAACAATTCCTCGCAAAAACACATTTTGTTTAGAAAAGTCAGCTAGCTTCCAAAACGATTCAAAGAACCTTTCTACATCATCCTCTGATTTGAAGAGGCTAGGACATTTCTTTGGGCAGTCACAGTTAAGGTTTCTTTGAAAGATTTTGCTTGGAATAGCTACATTTTTTGCAGTTACATAAGGCTGCCCACTGTTACGGCACAACTTCCTTTTATTTCGAGTCCACTGTGTTTCATTTTTTGGACGTTTTCGTCCACGCGCCTGAGTTGCACCAATCTCTAATTGAATATTTAATTGTGTACTTGCTGATGAACTGGACTCCATCACAGTTGCTGATGTTGACGGTCCAGGAACTGATTCATGATCCTCTTGTCCTGCAACTGGAGACTGTGCTGACTGCCCACCTGGTGCTGACGTCTCTTCGTTGAATCCTGGTCGGGGACACAAACTTGGATCGTCCACTGCATTGCTGTCATCTGAAATCAATCCAAATAAATTATTACATCGTATTTAAAAAATCAACCTGAAAAGCAAACACAGATAACACGTGTTTAATGTGGTATTTAAGGAAAAAATATTAAAATAAATTTCACTCTAAATTAGTGGCAAGTTATAATTAACTGATTACTTATCACTGTTGAGAATCATGTTTCACAGTTAGAATAGGGCTTATATGTGTGTGATTTCATAACTGAATTTAAATATTTGTAAAGAAATGGTTACATCATCCACCTACAAGGAACCTAGGCCTATTGGTAAAACTATCACATTTAGCATGATTCATTTTAAAGCCCAAGTCTGTTACATTAGCCAAAGAAATTGTGAAACAATAATAGAACATAACAAATCATGTTAGTTCTTTACACAAGATTATAGTTATAACCTCCAATAAAGGCTAAAACATATCAGGGCTTATATGAACAAAGCACTAACCTAAAAATTTTACAATGTTTGTAACTCACCTGTTGAGTATTCATCAATATTGGGGCTCCAATCTTCATCATCAGACATTTTAACAATATAAAATATGAGTTACAAACTATAAAAACATATTTAGGTTAAAAAATAACTTAAATTCAAGCGTTAAAAGCTGCTGAGCAAATGTTAACAAATAGCCACTGGACTTGGTTCACTTCAACAATGAAGAAAATACAAATGTTTTCTGTGCATATGTAAACTACTGCTCCCTGGTGGGAAAATAATGAACTTAGGACTTGGTTCACTACTGCACTGAAAAATTAACAGTTTTAGCCATCTATTAGCACTGCTAGAACCAAATGGGCAAAAATTGGACTTGGTCCACTTTAACTCTGAACCCTCCATATGTTAGTAATTTAGTGTCAATATGAATAATCCACTCGATTTTTGACTTTGTGGAAGGTACTACATACATCATATTCAAGTGCTATATGTATTTACTTAAGTTTTATTAAATGTGTTATGTGAAGGCCCTGTCTTTATCAGTTTATGTAAAAGTAAATGTACTTAAACATATTTTACTAATAGTAATATTTTGTATTGATTCATACTGTAAAAGTGATTTATGCCTCCCTTACTTTCAAGTAAAAGTTTGCTTATTTACATATTTATATATAAGGAAAAAAAGTTAAAGTAAGCTAATAAAAGTTTAAAAATGTTATCATATATTTTATTTTCCTTTACAGACCAATAACAAAAATGAGCAACTAAAAAATATAATTTTGATTTCTTTACAATAAATTAGTGCTTAATGGAAAATAGGCATCGTATAAATGGCGCTTTAAGGGTTAAACCTAATAAAATAACAATAATTGTAAGTTCTGATTCTGTTTACTTTCCAGTCAGGTTATTTAATGGATACTAAGTTTTCACAAAACTTAAAAGTGTAAAAAATGTCTTAATTACTGAGGAGCCCTACAGAACGCAGGATTCACTCCACTGAACTTTCTAGACAATCACCACCATTTGCGACTTTTAACCCTCCTGTTGTTTATTGCCGATGCGTCAGCAATTCAGTACGTCTCGTAAATGTTTATTGCGATGCGTCGGCAACTGTGCAGTCCATTGTTTTTTTTTATTTTTATTTTTTATTTAACTTCACTCGCCAGTTGACATGGGCCTACAGGCCTGTGCGTCAACTTTATTCAACGAGTGAAGTACCGACCGTTGGCTCAGTGGGGATTCGAACCTTGGACCTTGCCCTCCGCAGTCCGAAGCCTTATCCACTGAGCCACCACGCCGGCAAGGACAGTTACATGTTACATATGCTATTCTGGCATTATCGTTCCGTCAATAATACTATATGTGGTATCAATCGAAACAGGAGATGATACCGAATAATCAATAGTTGAGTATGATCGATTACACGCATCGAGAGAATTGTGATTTGTTTACAAAATAGCTGTAACAGTCAGTGAAGGAGATCGGCCATCTTGACTCGCCGGTGTTTACGTTTGTGTTAGTGTTGGTGATTTATTTAGTCATAATGGGAGATGAAATGAGGTCAAGTGACATAAGGGAATTATTAGAAGATGAAATAAGTGACAGTGGGAGTGATATTGACTGTGAAATACCTCCTTCACCAGTATCTTTACTTGATTATTCATCGGGCAGTGGTGAGGAGTATCAACCTAACCCTGATGAACTGGACACTTCTGATGAAGAAATTCATGTAAATAGACCCGTAAATCCTGTAAATAGACCTGTAAGTCCTGTAAATATTAGTAGAAATAATAGTCCACCTCATGTTGTCCCTGTAAATTTAACAAATCCTTGGGTTAGAGTTTATCCCCCTGAAGTAGAAAGGGATGTAGGAGATGATTTCAAAGTAAGAAATCCTGGGCCTAGGAACTGCCCTCCTAGAAATAGCGAGCCAATCGCATATGCAATGTTGTTTTTTTCCCTTCCTTTTTGGAATCACTTGTCAGAGAGACTAATAAATATGCTGACAAAATACTACAAAATAAAAGTGACTCTGGCCCTCTGAAACGTGTTTCTAGAATAAAAAAATGGAACAAAGTTGGTGTCCAAGAAATGAAAAAATGTATTAGTTTACTGATAGACATGGAGTTGTCTGGTCTCAAGAAACCTATGGTGACATTTTGGGACACTAGGCCTTCACAGCATTGTCAATTCTATTCCAAAACTATGACCAGCAATAGATTTCTAACCATTTTATCAAACCTGCACTTAACTTCTACAGATAGTATCCCAAAAGGACAGCCTGGCTATGATCCTTGGCACAAAATTCGTTTTTTTTTTCAATCATCTAAATAACTCATTCAAACAGTTTTTATACCATCTCAAAACATTTGTATAGATGAATCCCTAATTGGAATGAAGAACAGATGCCCATTCATTCAATATTTACCTAACAAGAAACACAAGCAGTATGGAATAAAAAAGTTTGAACTTAGTGACAGCCTAACTAATTATGTATATCACATAGAGTTTTATAGTGGGAAAGACTTCTTAGCCACAGATGACAACCTACCATTTACAGAAAAGGTGATTTTTTATTTACTGACTAAAGGTAATGTTTTAGACAAAGGCCATCATGTATATACCGATAATTTTTACACAAAAATCCCCCTGGCCATAAAACTTGCTAACAGAGATACTTTTACCTCTGGGACAATCAATAAAAGAAGCAAACATTTGCCAGATGCAGTAAAGAATGCTAAATTAGAAGCAAGACAAAGCCTGTACTACAGACAAGGTCCAGTACTGTTGGTTTCATTCAAACAAACAAGAACTAGGAAACCTGTTTTAGCTCTCTCAACGGCCACTCACGCAGAAGATAAAATGATTAAAAGTAAGAAAACCAACTTGCAAGGTCTGAAACCACTTCTTATACATAGATATAATCAGTATATGGGAGGGATTGATGTCAGCGACAAAGCTATTTACCACAACTCATGTAACAGGATGACGACAAAATTTTGGAAGAAGATGTTTTTCAATCTCTTAGATATTGCTCTGTACAATTCTTATGTATTATACAAAAAAAATACAGATAAACCCATAGCTAGAAGGGACTTTATCATCAATATTGCTGAGGCCTTAGCGGCAAGTGAAGAAGACCAGCCTACATTAGACACTGCTGAACACTGTTTGATCAAATTGGATGGCAATTCAGAAAGGAAGTGTGCAGTATGCTCTCACACAAAAAAAAAGGGCCAGAACAAGGTCTTATTACCCAGGATGTAACTGAGGTGTTCACAGAGAGTGTTACCATAAGTTACAGCATTATTGGAGGCCTACTAGGGGAGGAAGAAAAAGGAAGGCAAGTTCAAGCGACTTGGACTGAAAAAGTCGATTTACGTTGTGTGTGCATAGTTTTGTTTTTTGTCCTTTCCAATTTTTGCTGAGCAAAACATTTGTATATATTGTATATATTTTTAAAGTTTACTAAATTTTGAACAAGATGGCTATCCTGGATTTGTTTGTTTGTGTTATTTTATTTCCATGGTAACAGTGAAAACTTTTCTAAAACAACGAAAAAAAATGTTTTCTTCAGTTTTGGATGCACAAAATTTTTCAAAATGAAGGTATGTACATAAAACATATTGTAAAATATTCAGTGTAATAAAACAAATAAAATGATATATAATAGTATGTATTTATAATAATAAATATATTTTATATTATTTTTCAAACAAATGTCTGGAAATCAAGCTAAATCCGCCCAACATTTTCAGGATACATAGTGAACACTAGGAGGGTTAATGTAATGTCTTTAAATTATAATTTTGAAACAAAATCTTCACCTGATATAAAGAATTCCTGTGTTCTGTATTTAGCTCAAAACAATATGAAATAAGTTTCCAAATTTTTAATTGACTTGTCTCAGCCTAAAAAACACCTTTTGTGGGTGAAAAAAACAAGCAGCATTAAAGGTGGTGAGGTAATAAGAAGTTATCAATTAATTAGATATTAAAATAGAAACTAAGTAAATGAAAAGCTACGCTTAACATCTACAAAAAGTGATGAAAGAAAGAAATTACTGAAAAATTATTCACTAGAGTAGTAACATACACAAAAGAGTCTCTCTCTACTCACCTGAAGAAAGTGCCAGTGGCACTGAAAATTGTTTCTTTTGTGTATGTTACTACTACTCTGGTATTAGTGAACCTGTCTTCTAAGGTAAGTTTGCTGATGTCCTATCTCTCCAATATACTAATTCCTGGCCTAGTGCCCTTTAACCTAACCTAAAATTGAAAAATTATTTATAAATTTTTTTAGCTATAGGAGCATGAAACATTATGAGTACAATGGTTCCCAAACTGCTGATTCCAAATTGTCTTATTGTTAACCCTTACCGGGCTGAATTATACTATGCATAATACACATTTATTTGGGTTTGGTGTAAAAAAATAATTTCTTTAATTTGTATGTTTTGTAGCACCAGTATAAATAGTAAGTAAGAAAAATACTGTTTTTAATAAAAATAGTTTTTTCTTATTTTTTGTAGCAAAATAATATAAAATGGATATATCTGTCTTACGTCTATAAAACATGTATACTTTTTTTTCTTAACCTTACTCTGCCCATTCCTCATAGCATATTGATCTGTGCGAGGAACTTATTCAGACAGAGTAAGGAGGTTAACCAGTAAAGTAGATAATCTTCCAGATTATGATTACTGATTAATCTTCCAGTCTAGGCCGGATTTGAACCAGCGCTACCTCTATAACACAAGCTCAAAGTCCTGACGCCTTAGACCGTTCGGCCACCGGCTCGTCCAAAAAAATTATAGGAGTTAAGAATAAAATAACCTTTAAAGGAATAAGAAAACTATTTATTATTACTGTAACTCAGGACAGTACTGTAACTACCAAAGTGCAAAACAGCTGACTGCCGGCCGTCATAGCTGTAGTAGAGGTTAAAATGTCCATGTCATTTAAAAACTAATTGAATACATGAGCAAACCTGAAATAAGACGCTAACAAACAAATTGCATTAGTTGTAAAGTTTTCAATTTTATGAAAATAAACGTCAAATGCCCACAACTCTATAACATAATGTGGTATATATCCGTAAGTATAATTACATGTTTTCAAATCAATGATATCTGAAAGAATTTCAGGTAATACATTAATTTTACCTTCAAGCATTAGATTATATGCATTCCATTTTGTTAAACTTACCTCATTTATTTAAAATTTAAGTTCTGAAATATTATATGTACTTACATTCTCCTATTATTAATCCATTTGGCACTACTGTCTTCTTTTTCGTCCAACAAGGAAATGGCACAGATTTGTTTTTTGGCAAATAATATTAACTAAAAGCAACTATCAAATTACAATAAACAATAGCTTCGTAATGTAGGCCTACAGTATGTAGAAAGCAATTGAAAATCAAAAAACACAAAAAATAGTTAACCAATTAAAAAGGCCTTTAAGTCTGCAGATGCTGTCGGCCATAGTTTCCACCTATTTTTTTTTTAATTGTAAATTAAAATTAAATGGATTGTAAATCAGCTTACCTTAGCTGCTCGAGTAAGTCTGTCACCAGATTCTCCCACACAAATATTCAAGCAGAGTTTGCGAATACGAACTTCTCGCATTAAATTCTTGGTCTTATCTTTAGGCTCTTTTTTTGGTTTTTGTGCATGTGGGGTAACAACCTTTTTTACTTTTTCCTGTGTACAAAATTGTAATTAACATAAAACAGGAACAGTAAGATAGGTCATGTCTTTAATTATATATTTCAGTATGATGTGACTTACAAAATAAATAAATTAACAATGGCTTATATTTTTTTAAATGAAGGGTGTAGGCCTACCTACCTACTTACTTAATAAATTGTAAGCCTGTGTTTTTATTTTTCAACATAGATTGAATTTACAACAGCTTAACCTAAAAACAATGAAGCATTTTTAAGTGTTGGAAACAATGAGTGATATGGTACAATATCACTAGCAGGCATTAGTCCATGGATAATAGTGACATTTTGATTAACAAGCACCCAATAATCAACGTTCAGACCAAGTAGTCACATCAAATTTAGCAATCTGATGTGATTTGATAGTGAGGCATCTTTGAAGTCGTTAGTAGTTATGCTAAATTCAGGATTCAGGATCCCTTTAATAAATGTTCTGACCAAATATATATTTAATTATATGGATACAAAAATCTATATCATTTAAATGTTCAACATGAGGAAATACTGACAAAAACATTCATAGGTGCATGTTTTACTATCTTCATTATTTGGTATTTTTTGTTATCTGATATGGACTTTCAAGTTGAAGAAATATATGAAACAAGTTTCTCTGAAATGACAATATGTCTCATAAAATGTGAAAAAGTACTTTAGAGTCTTATCTCCCGCCAATTTGTCCATTAAAGACAAAATTGTAGCTGGAGGGATGGCAAACAGGTATTCTTGAAAGGAAACAGTAAAATAATTAAAATTTACGTTCAAAATGCATATAACATTCAGTTAGATTATCTGAAGTACCATTTAATAATGCAACATTCTTTTCTTGTCGGATAATCGGTAAACTGGATTTTTAAACCTAATGATAATTAAAAAATTATTTTTTTTAACTAACCTACCATAAAAAAAACAATATATCCTTTACAAAAATTTAAAATTTTTAATAAATTACATGCCCAGCCTCCTGGACAGCTTACTGGTAGTGCCTCAATCAAAAATGTATAAGACTTTGGTTTTTGAGTTTAATAGCTGGAATTTTATATAATCGTGTAATGGTCACTAATTGTCATTTGAAGCAGAAAGTAGTTTTAACATTTATATCTAATAATTTTCATATGCAGCATAAAAAACACGTCAGACTAATAAGATTATTAAAAAATCATTTTAATAAATGTAAATTAAAAAAAAAAAAAAACACTATAAGAGTTGTGAAATGGGTTTTTCAAATTTATTCAGCAAAAAAAGTAATTTCCACAGAATAGGCATCTCTTGTGAAAATATAACCGATTCTTGACCTATTTCAAAGTTTTCAAATTTAGTTAGAGGACTAGAAACTCCATAAGTATCTTTCTTTGTGATACAGATTTGACTTATTAGACCCAAGCCTAATTTTGTAAAACTAAAGTTGTGTTCACACATCAGTTTGCAACTGAAAAGATGCAACTTTTGAAGAAAATTTTAAATATTTAAAAATACTATTTGTAAATGTGTTAAAATTTTTTCAGTTTCTAAAATACTCCTCAAGCTTCAAACTGAATTTTAAGTGTCTGCTACGCTGTCAGTAAAATATCAAAACTATCCTTGATCTTTATTTGAAAGACATATGTGCACCAAAAGCTGCAAACTTTTAAGTTTGAAACTTTCTATATTCATCCCTGACTATGCGCATGCATAATTTCTGGAATCTGGTAAGCACTGCTTACGTCTTGTCTAGTCGTACGTCTCCATTCAATTTGATAATGTTGGCTAACCTAACCACATCTCAGTTAATGTGTTATGTATATTTGGTGTTGTGTTAACCCAACTGGTGGCAGTCATTTTACTCTTTAGTGGCAGGCCATTTTTAAGGTCTCGCACAACAGTTTTTTTATAAATATTTGAAACACCTCAGATCTGTGTTTTTATGTTTACTCTTGGAATCAGTTATAGAATAAGAAAAAAACTATTAATATTATATTTATTTATATTATAAAGTTTTAAAAATGTAGCCTACTTGTTAATTTGTAACTTTTATTTATATAAAAATAGAGGGGACCATATTTGTGAAATTTAGCCTATATCTGTTGAGAAATAAAAAATGTAAGACAACAATTATATGTCAAATTTAATCTAATTTCTGAAAATATAAAGGTTATTCAAGTTAAAGTAATCGATTAACCCTTAAAACGCGGAATCCGAATATATGCTTATGTGTACAATAACGCAGTATCCGTATCTTTATGCTAGTCGATGATAATAATAAACTTATATTAAATTAAATATGCAGCAGCAAGCTCTACGGTTCAAGATCAACACTATTTTTAGGTAGTTATTCAGTTATTTATATGAACTCGTTACTAGGCAACAACTGTAATAAATATGAAGTTTTTAGGTAGTTATTCACTTATTTATATGAACTCGTTACTAGGCAACGATTGTTCATAATATATTAAAAACGACTGAAGTTTTTAATAATCACTGCCATTTTCTAAGTTACCGCTAGTGCTCGATACCTATATGAAGACAGACGCCGCACCACTCCGTTGGTTTTTTTTTGTTATGTGTTCAAAACGTAATTACTAACATTTGAGGAAACAACTTTTATAATTTGCCCTTTACTTTATATTTTTTCCAGTTTCATTTATTTGTTATAAATAATTTTATTTTATTATTTCAAATTCTAGTAGTATTCTGTAGGATTGTAAATATTTTCACAATGACTAACCCGGATGATTTTGATGGATAAAAATACGCCTTATAGTTATATATATTTTTTCAACCTTACAATAAACTGGTTAAAATAAAAAAAAATATAACTTTAAAGAAAACAAAAATTTATATAATTACAAAAAATATTTAGTTATTTGAAAAATTACAAACAATTATTCAGCACTTTAAGGGTTAAAAATTAAAGACAAATAACTAAAGAACCACAAATATGAATAATTCAGCTGGAATGGCAGCCTGTTGGTTGAAAACAAAACAAACTATGTTAACTTACAAGTATCGAATAGTGATTATTCTATGTCTAAATATTAGTTACAATCTCCTCAATACATCGATTCCATAATCATACTGTTTCATTGGCGATTTAGAGCCTAGTACTGTTCATTTATTAACAAAATATGTAGTGCACGTAATACAGTACCGCTCAAATTAATTGGAACACACAGGGAATTTCACTCTTTTTATCATGCGACAGTTGGCATCACTGCTACATCACTTGTATTGAACAAACTAACAACCTAACCTCAAAAGCAGTTAGTGCACACGTGATTCTTTGTGTTGAACACATTTTCAGTGAAGTATTATGTGAATTGTGTTATTGTTGCGCGTTTTTGTGTTTGTTAAACAAACTATTATAGTTTTTCAATAACTCAACTGATGGATACCACACCTAGAAAACGTAGCAAGATTATTACACTACATCAGTATGGAAATATGTCTCAGAGGATGATATCTAAAGAATGTAAGGTGGGTCTAGCTACTGTTAACCGAATTGTTAAGCAATTTAATGATACTGGCTCCTTTTCTGTTAACAGAATAGGAAATTGAGGTCGTAAAAGGAAAACCACACCACAAACTGACCGCCAATTAATTAGGACTAGTAAGATCAACCCCAGGTTGTCGGCTGTAGATTTGGCACGAGAAATTAACAAAAAAGGGGTTAATATTTATGTTAGTACTGTTAAAAGAAGGCTGTCTGAAGTTGGGCGAAAAGCTTACCGACCTAAGAAAAAGCAGCTTCTTACTGTAGCAATGAAGAAGAAACGCTTGCAGTGGGCTAAAACCTACAAACAGTTCACTGTTGAATAGAGATGGGTAACTCCGGAGTGAACGACAACAAAGGAACTACTCCGGTTAAGGAGTTACAGCTCCAACTCCGAGTGCTAGTGCGGAACTAGTTCATTTCGGAACTAGAATAAATGAATATTATATGTCATAAATATACGCATATAAAATATACAATACTTTACTTTCTGCTGGAAAATTCATAAGACATCCATACTTTTTCTTTGTAAAATAATTAAATAAAATACACAATTCAAATTGTTAGCTGGATATAACCTAAAAATCATATGTTAGTTTCTATCTTTTTGGAACTATCAACAGAAAGGAGTGAGAACGAGATGCGCGCGCAACCACTGTCAGAGCGGCTGCAGTGTCGACTGCTGTTAGTTAGTTCCCCACTCCATGGAACTAACATAGTTCCGGAGTTGTTGGAACGATCAAAACAAAGGAGTGAAGTACGTGATGCGCGCGCATCCACTCGGAGCGACTCACTTGAGCTTCGCTCCACGTTGAACTGGAACGACGTTCGGAGTTGGAACTACTCCGCGGAACTAGTTCCGAGTCATTATAACTCCGGAGTGAACTAACTCCGTCTGATGAACTACATTTCCCATCCCTACTGTTGAACAGTGGAAAAATGTCCTTTTCTCTGATGAAACACATTTTTTGGTTCAGGGACATAAAGTAAACTTTGTCCGCAGAAGTGCGAATGAAGCCGAGACATCAGCTCACATCCACTGACAACCAAAACATCCACCCAAAAAAATGTTTTGGCTGTATGTCCTATAATGGTCCAGGTCCATTAGTTCCCATAGAAGGTATGATGAACTCAGACAAATATATTGCTTTATTAGAAAGAAGAGTCGTTCCACTCCTTTTGCAAATGTTTCCAGAAAGCAATGGAATTTTTCAACAAGACTCGGCTCCATGCCATACATCTAAAAAATGCAAGAAATTTTTTTTGAGAACAAAATAACGGTTCTGGAATGGCCTGGCAATTCACCCGATTTAAACCCAATCGAAAATCTATGGGCTATTACTAAAAAAAGGATTGCTAAAGAAGATTGTACTACAAAAACATCCATGATTACTGCTGTAATCAAAATATGGTTCCACAATGAAGAAATAAAAAATATATGCAAAAAACTAATAGAATCAATGCCAAAACGCTGTGAAGAGGTTATAAAACACAAAGGAGGACATATTAATTATTAGGGAGCTGTTTGTAATTTTATTTATCAATAAATTGTCTTTCATTTAAGAATCGTAGTCGTTTACCTGGTGTTCCAATTAATTTGAGCGGTACTGTATGTTTATAAAATAAATGATTTCGACCAGAGAGGGGTAAATTTTCTCTATAAAATAGATGATTGCCACTAGTTGGATTAGGTAGTATAGTGTTGATATGATGTAAGTGATGAAATGGCTTTCATGAAGAATATAACAAAAATATATGTACAGGGAAAGGCCAACTCTTTAGAACCCAACCAGTGCTATAGGCCTATGTTTATAAAGATATATAGGCCTATTTCAAATACTGAGCTTTGCAACATATAGCTGATGAAATACACTACAAAACTTTAAGTTATGAACATGATTCGTTATTATATGTTTCAATTTCAGCATGAGAATGATTTCAAAGAGATGCTCTGAATAAAGACACTATCTCGCCCACCTGAAATAAAAAATTTTAAACACTTAAAAGCGCAAACATAGCCTGTTTACAACTCTAGTTTCAAACAACAAAATCTAACAAAAATGTTGCAACAAAACCACAAGTTTCGAGATTATCAATTGCAGGCTGCAGTATGAACTTGGCTCTACATTGACAACTCAGACCAGATCTGTTTTTGTCAATAAGTTACAACTAGGAGCCTACTAACAAATAACAATACAACTTATTGCAGATTCAATGAAAAACTTCAACATCAACAAGGTGACACTGTGAGAGCAAAATATAAATTTCAATCCTGACTACTGGTACTTAGAAGTTGGGACTAAATGAGTTTCTATCATTTTGAGTGGACAGTCTAACCTACGTTACCAAACCAATAAACCAAAATAATTGTATGTTGCTTATCATACCATAAAATACTCATATCAACTGATAAATTAATATTCTTCAAGACGTCATAAATTTGACTAAATATTGTTACTCATATCCTATCTATACCAACATTAACCTCAATACCTGACAACTTAAATTTGAATACACATTATGTTTAGAACATGATCGTCTATGTGCAATAAGAACGATCTATGGGCTTATATATCTGTATATAATTCATTTTACATAACAATACAATAAAATAACGATTCTAAAAGATTAAATAATAAATTCAATAGTTAAACTTACCGTCATGTTTACAATGGGAAAAGACTAAGAGGATATGAAATGTGAAGACAGCTATTTTTCATACAGAAACCGGAACTGAGGCATAGAGAACTCAGTGCGTGCTGATATTAAGTAGCATTATGTACCGTATACACATAATGCACAAGTCTTTTAGGTGAGGTATGCTTATTTTCTCATAATTAAAATTGAAATCATATTGTACTGATCATGAGTTTCTCTATATCAATTGTGCAGATTAGTCAAGGGGGTCACAATATTCACTCTTTTTTAGGCTCTATCTTAAAACAACACATTTTTAAAGATAATTAATGGTCAAAATTCCTTTTGATTTAATATTTGGGAAACATTTTAATAGCCTCATTTGTTTCTGTTATATGACAATAATAACATTATTACTATTGATAATTCAGGCAATATTCGTAATTGTGTATTTTTATTTTAACTTCCAACGGTCAAAAGACCAATTTACAACGCCTTACATTTTTACAAAGTTACTTCAAGGTGACTAATACTTATACACAAAAAGAGCCAAGCCAAACATGCAACAGGACTTTAAAACTAAGAAACTTAAGGTAAGAGAAGGGACAAGCCAAACATGCAACTGGACTTTAAAACTAATTGGTGCTTAAGCTAGGCAACAAGCCATACATGCAACTGGACTGGAACAATATAGCTAACAATATGCTACAATAACAATAAATAAAACTATATAATTTACAATAATATAACAATAGTAGTAACGGTAAATAAAACTATATAATTTTAATAAATATTAACAGTAGTATAGTAACAAACATAGAATCTATAGAATTTGTAATAAATTTTAACAGTGATAACAAATAAATAACAATAATTTATAATAAATATTGAGGATGGTGATAAGTAAAAAATTACAAAATAATTAACTAATGAACGTGTACAATATATGATACTAATAAATACAGATTTGATTGCAGAATACAGAATCAATTTAGTGCTTTCCAGTCCAACAACTTCCTTTTGAAGGTCTCCTCACTTGTACAAAACAGATCAATGTCGTCCGGCATGTTTTTGGCCAGCAGTTGGAGGCGAGGAAAAGTGCTGTGGAATAAGTACTGGGTTGAATACTGACGTCTAGCGAACAGATGGGTGTGGCGCAGGTGTCGAGAAGTGCGGAGGTCCAACTTGATAAGTAGATCAGGGGCATCCATGTTCGAGTTAATCAGCTTCCTCAGGAACAGTAGGTCATTGATTTTTCGTCATGTGTGAAGTGCCATCAAGTTCAACTGAAGTTGCAGATCATGGATTGGAGCAGCCCGGTAGTCGAAACCTAGCTGCACACCAACAAAACGGATAAAACGGGTTTGAATGTTCTCAAGTCCATCAATCTGTCCAATCAAGTAAGGGCTCCAAAGAGGTGAAGAATATTCCAGTAAGGTCTCACCAGATGGATGTAAAGGATCCGTAGAGCATAAATAGAGAACATGTTGCGGCTGTTCCGTATGATGAAGTAGAGGGTAGAATTAGCTCTCTTACAAATATAGTTAATATGTTCTTGAGGGTTTAAATTAGGAGAAAGCATGACGCCAAGGTCTTTTATCATCATAGAACGTGAGAGGGGTTGATCTTCAAGTGTGTAAGGGAAGATGATAGGTGTGCTAGACCTGGAGAAAGACATCACAGAGCATTTGGAAATATTTAATGACATGTCATTATCATAACACCACTTCATCAACAGATCAATACTGTTCTGTAAAGCTTGGCAATCGTTGAGGGTTTTTATTGTTCTGAAGAATTTAGCATCATCGGCAAAGAGTAAAACTTTTGATCCTTGGGTGTACTGGAACAAGTCATTGATAAATATTGAGAAGAGAACAGGGCCCAACAGTGATCCCTGAGGCACACCTGATATAGCAGAGAAAGGCTTCGACAAACAGCCAGCAACCCGTACCCGAAGAGAACGATCCTGAAGATAGCTCTTCAACCACATCAAGAGGCATCCACTGAGTCCAATAGCTTCAAGCTTGGCCACCAGGTGTTCATGGCTTACACGATCAAAAGCTTTAGAGAAGTCTGTGTATATGGAGTCCACCTGATGAGATTCTGAGAAGGCAGTGAGAATGTGATCTTGGAAGGCTAGTAGATTAGTAGTGGTCGAGCGTCCTTTCATAAAGCCATGTTGTTCAGCACAGATAACACTCTTCAGATGAAATGATAACCTCTTCAGAACCAGGGATTCAAAGATCTTGGCAATTGATGACTGAATAACTATCGGGCGATAATTCTTGACGTCAGCTGGAGAACCAGACTTGAAGATAGGTGTTATATAACCCAACTTGAGATTAGAGGCGTAAGTGCAGGCCTTGAATGGACGTCACGTGACCGGATGCGCGGGCACGATGCGCAATCGGGTTTTACTTTAAAAATGACCCTCGTATATATGGACTGTTATTTTGGAAAAGTTCTTCTGAATGTAAGGTAATCTTCAAATGAAAAATAAAATAACTAGACCTATGATGGGCTCTCGGTACAGTTACTCGACCAAGAAACATTTTCAGAATTTGGATATTCATCCTCTGCCATTAGCTCATTTTACCAATCTTTGCTTTTTGTGAGTTAAAATTATAAAAGTTTTTTTAATTTTAATATGAGTATATTACAAACACTGCTAATAGAAACACTCCCATTGTGCAGTATATCTCATTACATTAAATATTGCAGCTTTTCTAGAAAAATGCATGTGAATCGCAAACTTTATTTTGCCGCTCGTCTGTGGGCGTGCTGGTGCGGCCGGTCGGGTTAGGCATTGTCAAATAACACAGTGAGGAGACGAATCGCCGATATGTCTTTCAATATTGAAGAGCAACTAACTGAGTTTCAAACGTCATGAATGTACATATTTTGCACTTCGAGTAGCTGTGCCATGTTTGTTATATCGGTTATAACAAACATGGAACAGCAACTTGAATTTGTACGATTTGATAATAATAAAGACGTTGTAGAAGAGTTTTTATTCTGCAAACCACTTGAATCAAACACTACTGCGGGACTAATATTTGCCATAATAAATGAGAATGAGCTCAAAGTACTCATTCCTTGGTCAAAATGTATCGGTTTATGCACAAAAGGAGGAAAAATCATGTCAGGAAAATTGACAGGGCTAGCAGCAAAAATAAAAACAGTTGCACCTTTAATTACCAAAATAAGCTGATAAAAGGCATGCCAAAAATATTAACTCTGTTTTATCAGATGCTGTGAAAGTCATTATTTTATAAAGGCTAGAGCTTTTAATTCAAGATTATTTTCCTTAATGTGAAGATATGGATGGCGAATTTAAAACTCTTCTTTTGCATAAAGAAGTGAGATGGGCTCTTGAGGAAAAATTTTTACTTCGCTCTTTGAACCGTGGTCGGAGGTTTTAATGCTTATAACTTACAAGAATAGTTACATGAAAAAATTGTTCTGTTATGAAGAATGGTTGTCAGGATTAGCGTATATAGCAAACATTTTTGACAGACTCAACTCACTGAACATGGGTTTTCAGAGAGCAAACCGAGGAACTAACCCACCCGCCCACCCATACACGTACAGTAGTACTAATCCATCCGCCCACCCATATACGTACGGTGGTACTAACCCACCCACCCGCCCATACACATACGGTGGTACTACCAATGTATGAAAAAAGTTGGTTCTTTTATGTTCTCAAATACTGAAGAAGAATGTATATAGATTTCTTACGATGTCTTGATTTTCTGAAGAAATTGACATATGTATCTCCAATGACAGGCGTGGTTTTTTTATATATTTCTTCACTAGGAAGCCCTCAAGACAATTTTAATAAATATTTCTCCAAAGATTATTTCAAATTTGACTGGATCGGAAATCTTGATGCAGGAAACTCACTAAATAAGTTGAAGTTACAGGAAACCTTCATCCATCTAAAAGATAATTCTATGAGAGTTTTTAAAAGAAATCCTTAATAATTTACTTCTAGATTGGCAAGGTCGGATCTAGCATTTTGGCGCCCCTAGACCCAATAATTTTTCCGCCCCTTAGTCTAGTTAAAGTTACTTTCCTAAAAAACTTTATTAACAAATTATATTAGGCCTATATGCTAATTGCTTAAACACCACTCCACGATGGAATTTTACCATCGCAAGTTTTATTAAGAATTTACATGGTGCTGGACCAATATAAGATAATATTGGTTATTAACATAGGTTATGTTCAATTTAGTCATTTGGCCAACAATAAATAATAAACTCTTTAATACATTATAAAATAGGTTACATTATAATCTCAAAAACACAGCTTACATGAAGTATTTTGATAATGTGACACAAAAACCTGTGTTTTAAAGTAAAACTAGATATTCTGTATGTACAAATAGTAAATTTTATTAGTATTAAAAATGACACTTTTCCATTCGATTAGAATATCAAACTCGAGAAAAGGTGGTACAGTTCAAACTATTCCAACGGTGTAATGTGTAAAAAACGTAAATCATATGAAAGCAAAGCTGGAATACTTCAAAGCTTAAAGATTCAAGTTTCAAGAAAACTTAGCTGTGTATTCACCAATCCACATAACTCCATTATTAGTCAAAGATGTTTTTTTGTTTTATTTATTTATTATTATTTTTTGGTTGTTTGTAATTGTAATTTACATATTGGAAAATTGAAGGGAAAGCCGGAAAAACGCCATTTATATTGATATTTAATATCGAGGGATGAACGATAAACGTTCTGTTCCGCGGAGGAATTTGAGTTAAATGTTAGCACGGAGAGAATAAATCGGAAGAATCGAAAGAATGAGTACAGCCTTGCGCCACGAGGAATCACGGAGCAATCTGTAGTTATTTAGCGTCACTAAGGCTGTCACCCTCTTCTATACGAGGAACATGCTGCATAGGGCTGGCAATGCCATACGATGCGTACCGCTGGACGACATCACTACAGCCAAATCTCCTGTGTTTGATATAAATGTTGTAATGAAGTTGATGCATAGTTTTGAAAAATAGTTTAAATTTACCAACAATTATTTGTTCCAATGAATTTCAAAATCAGAATGCTTTGTTAGATTGATTTTTTTTAATCAATTTAAAAATATGTTAGGTTATGGCTATTTATTTTTATTTCTAGATACTTTTTTTCTCTCGGCCGTTTGCCCCCTGGGAGCTTATGCCTATAGGCCCTGTAGATTGGGTGTAAATCAGAGTATCCAATGCTCTTCCAGCAAGTTATGTAGTTTTTTAAGCCATTTGTTACTAGTTACTTGTGTGAGATTGGTTTTTCTGAACTGTTGTAAAAAATAAATAAATAAATATAGAAACAGACTAACAAGACAAAAGGACTTACAAATAAAACTAAGTTTAATTACTCCTGCAGTTGAGATTTTAATCACAGAAAAACAGGAACAAGCTTTGCATTAATCTCAGTAACTTGACTAACGTTGATTTATATGTTTTTTGCTCTTAGTTTGCATCAACTGTATAACATTGCACTATATTTTAGTATATCTATGAGTAATAAGTAAAACTGTATTGTGCATAATTGTTTAATTTTTTCCTATAATATCAAAATGTTATCAATAAGCATATGACTATATATTTTTTTAATAATTTTAATAAACATTATAGGAAATATACATGACAAACAGCTATATTTTGTTACAGTATCTCAATAAAGACTCCAAGAAAGCCATAAAACTCACCATTTTCAACCGTTTTTCCAAAAAATTTCCAGATCCTCGTATTTGGTGGTACTGCACACAAAAATTTCAAAAATTTTTGGGTGGTATGCAGTTGCTAAAATGTTTGGATTCCTTTTCTAGAATATTATATTGACAGATATGCTTCAAATATAAAAGCTTAAATGTTTCAGACAAGACTCAAATATTCTAAAGCCTTGATACACTAACAATTTAACAAGATAATTGGTCGGTATTTTAATTGTTTAAAGCCATGCTTATAAAGCTATATGTTCTTAGTTCGATACCAATCAGAGTAGAAACACATTTTGAAAGGAGTCATCTGATAACTGTTGCAATTCCAACTGAATAAAGAGTCAGAACATTTTAAACAAACTATTTATTTGTTAACACATTGAATGCTGAAAGACTATATAATTGCGCATCTTAGTGGCTAACCACGAAATGCTATTACTTAGTACAGTCACCCCTCCTACAAAAATGGCGGGAACGGAAACAAAATACTATCGAAAACTGCCACAAGCGGCAAGTGACACAACTTTCCCCTGCAGTAGCTAAACTCATCCTAAACCAATTCATTTGAAGCAGGAGCGCTACGTAATTTAACACGTTGACTGCCAGCGTAGATAATTATTGTGTCATTCTGAGGCCGCCGTGGTAAAACTGTATGTCCGCCTGATGCCATGAGGACCACCGGTAGCCCACGTCATATGTGCCGCTGAGAGCCATGTGGGCTACCGGTAGCCCCCGCGTCTTTTATAAATCAAACACAAATTTTAGCGCTATTTTTAGTGTTACGTAAATTTTAATGATATATTCTGAAAGCTCATAAAATGTGACTGAAAACGGTCCTCTGTTTTTTAAATAAAGCAACCCAACTAAGTTTTTTTTATATTTGAACTAGTTTTTACGACATTTAGACAGACTAGTTTCTGTCACAAAAAGAATCAATGTCACTTACTAAACACTTTAATTCAAAAGCTGATCAGTGCGCAGGAAGAAAAACATAAACATCACAACAAAACAGCTAAAACATAATATCATATGGCATATGTAAAGTGTTGCCCCCACGCCATGAGGGCCACCGGTGTACCTCATCAGTAACTTCACAAAATGTTGGCAAAAGACCGATGGCGGCTATTTCTGTACTCGGGTGGTCATTTCCGGTTGCATGGAACACAGAACTCGGAACAATGAATATTGAACTTTATCGTAGCTGTGGCGCCAGGCTGAAATCAAAAATCAAATCAAAATCAAAATTCCTTTATTTCATGAACATCAAGTACAGAAATTTGTCAAAATATAATAAACATCATATGGTTCTGGTGTTTGCAGATTCCAGGAACTCTTCAATGGTGTACACAGGTCTCTCTAGCAGGAACTCTCGAAGCAGGTTCTTTAGTTTGTTTCCTGTCAGGTTACAGAGGTAGTGTGGAAGAAGGTTTTTAAATTTCCGGCCAATGTATGAGGGTTTTTTTCTCATAGAGGGCTGTTCTGTGTTGAGGTAGGGTGAACCTTGAGGCATGGCGTGTTGGGTAATTATGGATATCCATGTGAGTCTGCAGGTGTAATTGATCTACGTGCAAGATAGCTTCATAGATGTAGAGTGCGGGTACTGTAAGTATGCCTAGGGTCCGGTAGGCATGTCGGCAGGTTTGCAGTGGCTCGAGATTTGCAAGGGTCCTAATTGCCTTTTTTTGGAGTGTCAGAATTCTCTTGAGGTTTCCTTGGGAGGTTCCCCAGACTGTAAGGCCATACCTAATGTGAGGCTCTACTAGTGCATAGTAGGCTATTTTTGCTGCTTCCAGAGTGCCAACCCATTTAATACGTTTAACAACGTAGATGCCTGTACTAATTTTTTTGCAGATTTCGTTTACGTGATCTGCCCATGTGAGTCTGCCATCGAGAGTTACTCCCAAAAATTTGGTCTGGTTAGCAACTGATATATTGGGAATGCTTGCTGGTACCACTTTCTTCCTGCTAAAGTGTACCTGTGTAGTTTTGTCAGGGTTAATTGCCAAGTCATTTAATTTACTGTAGGTTATGGCGCATTGTAGTGATCTGATAGAATTACTGTACAATTCTTCAGCTGAGTCATTTTTTAAAAGTAGAGTGGTGTCGTCTGCGTACATTATGCAGCTGATACTTTCATTTTGAATTAGAGCTGGAAAGTCATTAGTCAGCAAAATAAACAGGATGGGTCCTAGCACTGATCCCTGTGGAAATCTAGTGTGGGCCACCGGTGGCCCTCATGGCAGTCAACATGTTAACTAAGACCGCCAAATGTGCCACTTCCGCCCTACGTTAATTAACGTACGCCGCATTCAACATGTTAATGGTAAAAATAATACTGACTAAAAACAGCAACTTTATAAAAAACAGCTGGCTTAATATAATTAATAATAATAATAAAAACCCTAAAATGACATTCTAGCACCATCTACTGAGCTATCAGACAGAAACACATGTGATATCAGAGCTATCAGAGGGAAATTCTGTGATATATTATAAGTGAGAAGCTTTTAATGGAAATGTTTGACAAATTACTAAAAGAGTTAAGAAAAAATAAATTTTGAAGACGCCGTCGTCAAGATAGGGATGAATATGGATTTTGAATGTGTTTGTTGAGTGTAGATGAGCGAATGTAGTCATTGTTCATACACTTCTGTAATGTATTCGTGTATGCTGTATTTACAAGTGCATAGTTTTACAAGTTTTTGTTTTATTTCAAAATGGCTTTTGTAATTGACCCGGACTATAGGGATGTTGTTCCAGAAATCTTAATGACAAAAATGTTAAAATTGTATGTTCAATGTGCAATTCAATATTGTTCAGCCTACTTGTAATGAACATTGTAAGGATATGTGTGACAACTAACCATTATATATTAAAATATTTATTTCAATAAATATCAAAAGTACTACTTTTATATTCATTTTTATATTTAATTATTCCATTCATTACTTCCATTTGTGCTTATTATTCATGAAATTACTTTTAAACCTCGTATTTTATATTGAAACTTTGAATAGAATTATTTGTCATGTTCAAATAATCTGGTGGTCATTGGGCTATTATTTGTCATTAATAGCCCAATGACAAATGAGACATCAGGAGGCACTACTTAAATCATTCAATAAGATCTTGAATGCACCTCCCATACAAGATCCCCCACATCGTAACGGTCTCTTAAAAGCTTGAAACCTACATCTATCTAAATATTGTTTTCCAGTCGAGCAGATCAAATTTCTTGCCCAATCCTAGCTGGGACATAGAACGTAACACTTTTGATTGGCCGAAATAAGTTTCTTATAATGATCCGTTAATACCGGTAGGTGAGATGAACCTCGCTCATAGGAGTGGACATTGTTGAATTGGTTCCTAACTGGTGTGGGTAGATGTAACTACTGGAAGTAGAAATGGGGATTGACACTAGATCAGTTGTGATTGCGGGAAGTCTATGCAAACAATGGATTCCATAGTTACAGAGTGCCCCTTGCGTTCTTGTACTGAGGAATCAGCCAGCCAGCATAAACAGAATCAGTGAGGCAGGTCTAAAATGGCTTGACGGATTGGACTTAGTTTTGTGACAGGAGATAACTTTACTATTCATATCAACAAATAACATGACTGTTGTTGGATCTTGATCCAAATGTACATTACAGCTTTTTCTAAATTATAAATGGTAGCTGACAACAAACCACATTATATGTAATGGGTCAACTATATGTATATATATACATATAGTTGATCCATTACTTTTCATTAATTTATAGCAAATTTAAATAAAACCAGGGTTGACACTTTACAAATACAGTACAACACATTTCACATAAACATATTTTATTTCACAGTCTTTCTTCAAAAATAGTTTTTACATACAGACAGTCATTTCTGTCACTAGTTTACTTACATTTGCTTAAAAACGAGCACCTTAAATGTAATATTATAACACAAAATATCAATAAACTAAATACACCACAACAATCCTGGATACATCCACCTAGACTGGTGCAACTATATATTTTTAAGGTGGAATTATAAAATTATTGTACTTTTTATTGTGATGGAGGAACAATTAGTGTTGTCTGGCTTGTTGGTGAATCACAAACAACATGAAGTTGTAGTACCTAAAATTGAGCAAATCATTATTACTACATGTAGGTATATGTTTCATTCAAAAGTAAAACATGCAATGAAAATCGCAAATTCAATAGTAATATGCCAATTATTAAGTGATAATATACTTTTTCCTATTGTAGAAGGGAAACTGAGGTATGCCAAACAGCTTCTTTTGCATGGAAGTTTTTGGTTCATTGTTTAAATTTAAAATAACTATTCTGTTTTAAATTTTGGTATGTTAGCGGACAGTAAAATAGAACTTATTTAAAAATGGGAAATATATGAGAAGTAAACTTACAAGTACATATATATTTGACAAATAAATTCAGTAAATGTTTTACCTTTTTCAGTGACGTATGAAAATTGATCCGTTTCAGGACTTATTCATTTTACTTAATATGATGTAAAAGTATCAGTCTCCTAATGGTTTTTCTTTAATAATTAGAAAATACGTATTTTGAGCTAAAAATGTCAGTGTAGCAGCTCAGTAACTAAGAGTTCGGATTGCAGAGTCCAAGGTACTAATCTCCCACTGACCTGACGATCGGTACTTCACACATATACCTGCTGCTCAATGGTATGGGGAGTTAATTTTTATGCAAAACATTTGTTTTGTAATACAATAAAATGTAAATTAGTTTTATTTTATTATCTCTAGAATATTATTTGTTTTACAGTAATAGCGTAAAGGAAGTAGTGCCAATCTGGTACGAACTTCACTCTTTATACTTCAAGTTCTCTGTCTTATATAACCTAGTTACACTTAACAAAACAAACTGTTGTGGTTTTATTTATATATAAATTTATAATTGAAGCATAAGAGATCACACCTGAATAAGAAATTCAGCCACCACATAAAAAATATCTGAAAAGTGGAAGTTGTTAGTTAACCTTTTTGTGTGATTAGTAGAACCGATTTTGACTTTTGACTTGGTAAAAAGATTTTTGACTTTACTTTGGACACACACTGCTCACTGTGAAATTCACTTTATTTACTAATCCGTTACAGTATATCTAAGAATGTCAGGGTTTAACTTCTAAAGTTTTGTCATTCAGTCATCTAAAGAAAGTATAACATGAATGTCATCTGTGTGCAGCTCTTAATTAACAGTACATTGGAAAAAGTTAATTATTTGGTATTATAATTTGTAGAAATGTTAATATTTCATATACCAAAGAAAATTGACTAGGCCTGCCCCTTTTTAAGAAATATTTTTCTTCTTATTTTCACGTGATAAGAAAATGGATTGCAATATTTTAAACTAATTTTTGACTGTTTTAAATTTGATCAATATATATATTGATATTTAAGGTGCTGATATTTTTTCAGCCAACTGGATATGTAAAGATAGACTTTTCTAGTCACTAAATCAGAAGAACAGGATGTGTAAGTACTCTGTACAATACCTAAATAAATGTTGTTCAAGTAGCCATTGGGATGACTGTAATAATAATCACATAAAATTTGGCCGTAAATCATAAAATATATTATTTTAGTTTAATCATTATGTTAACAGAAAAGGGGATTTTTATATATAGCATGATTTTTTTGGTCTTAATGTAAGTTTTTCAGATAAGTTATAAAAACAGACGACCCTTATCCCAGATGCCATCTATTAATGATTCATCAATGTGGTACTAATATCACTCTAGATAACTGTAAAAAGCAAACTATGAATTTATAATTGTAACTTAGACAATGTAAATTAGTGTCTCTACAAGACATAATTTCTTGAAATTCAATTAACAACTGACGTGGATTGTTTTAGTTGATCCATGACGTGAAACCCAAACACTTCACACTTCACGAGAGAATATAATCGGCACTCAGTAGCTAAAGACATACTCCTTGGTTGAGGCAGTTAAGAGTGGGCACTTGGAGAGGAGAATGCAAAGTCACACGTTTAAAAGACCAACAGAAAAAGGAATTTTCTAAATTTCCAACGCTTCAACGGTTAATAACAAGTAATAAAAGTCTTTATATAATGATGATATTACAAAGCATTTACAAAAACAGCATTAAAAAGGTTGTTATTAATGAGGCAAAATAATAAATAGATGCATCAGATTTTATCATCAGTTAGGTTAAAATATTTTTGCAATATTAAAATTTGTTTCGAATATGCAATACTTACTATAATGTTTATTTAAACGAAGTGTGTAACGTAAACAAAATTTTGTGTTATATTAAGTATATTCAACCCTAATTATTGTTGATTATTACATTTTCAATTCTTTGAAGCGTGTTGAGTTAAAGTACAAATACTGAATTTACAATGAATTATCTTGTAAACTAGATCGGTAAGCATTATTAATAATTTTTATAATACCTAATGGTATTATTAATACCTTCAATTATACAAGTCTATATAGGCGCTACAACCAATGCAAAAAAACTAAAAAATAAAATATTTGTCACTAATTGGAACAGGAATAATGTTTTTAAATGTGGAAGACAGATGAAATAAAAATATGAAATCTGTTCAGGAAGACATTCAGAGATCTTGTTAATATAATTCATGGTCACATTTGAAACTGAGCCTAACTTCAAATGTAAACACAAATATTTTTCTTTTCTCTATATCGATGTACAATTACAAAATAATGTTTTTGTTCAAACGGACTAAATTTCATTGATTTGTTTCCACCTTAAAAATAGTCAACTTGATTGTAAGATAATTCTAAAAAAAAATATGTAATTAAACTGACCAATGCATATACAAAGGGTTGTAGTATCTAACGTACTTATTACACAGTAGAAATAACTAATTTATAGTCATAATCTTAGTTTAAAAATTATTCATTAGGTACATTCATATGTAACCATCTAATAAATATTCACATAGTGAATGAGCATGTAAATCAGTTTGAGGTTTCCTCATTTCTGTGTTTTGTTTGTTTCTTCAGAGTTTTGCATTTACTTTTTAATTCTTTTATTAAGAAACAAATTCAGCCTGAGCAACTGTGTGGGACTGTTCAATGTACATTGTGTAATGACTTTATTGTTTGGAATGTAAAAAAGGGTTACTGAATTTTGTAATTACAAAGTTTTATATTCTACTGATAGAGTAAACAATATTTTGTTTATTCTGAAAAATACACAGGTATTTTGCAACTAAAATAAAAATAAAACGAATAATAGTTTCTCTTTTTAAAAATAATCTAACAAACTATTTTCATGCTGGGGGTAAGAAGAATTTTCAATGTGCAACATTCCAATGTTCTTCCAAAGTGGAAGAATGGCTTGGAGCATTCCTTCCAAAAATAATAAATTTTTGTTCACCATTTGCAGCTTCCTTAAATAAATGCTGTGTATGATACAATGTATTTATGTTAATTTGAAAAACAATTCATTGGACTGATCCCTTTTATTACAATTCTTCATCATAGAATAATTGAATGAGATTATTATGGGACATTTAATTAAATAAATAAATAATTACAAATAAAAATCAATTTCATGGAAAAACAACTCGCTTTACATTTAATATTCTTTAAGTACTTTACAATCTGATCAAATACACTAAATAATCGATTGATCTTACAAAATTTAGTACTAAACATCTAAATCTTCTTTAGGTATACTTTTTTGGGATTCTATCTTGAGCTTGGGTCAGCATCTAAACCAAGTACAAAGCATGTATAAAACAAAACATTTTCCTTTTCTAAAATCATCCTATAAAGAAATTATTTAAGTGACAAAACAATTTAAACGTTGTTTATTAAGTGTTTGGTTGTTTTTTTTTAGGGCTTTGATGGAAAAACCTACAATTTTTATTTTCTTACGTGTAGAGGTTAATAATGGAGTTATCTACACAGTGATTTCTATGAGCTAATGCAAAACTCACACAAACAATAAAAAACACATAGTTACAGATCGCTTCTCTCACACACACGTTTGGCTATACACAGTATTTTTTACTAAACTAACGTATAATGACCAACATTACAAACAAAAATTGAGTACAGCAACCTTGGGAGACTTGGTAAACAATAGGCCTAGAGCTTAGTGGACTAGCAAATATCCTTGTATTTGTAACAATGATATCCTTTTGACAACCATTTGTTCTAAAATCTGTAATTTCCACTCAGTTGTTTTTGATCTCAATTCATATTTCAAACCACGTACCTGATTTTATATTTTAAAAATGTATTTAATTAAAAATACATATCACGTACCTGATTTTACATTTTAAACATCTATTTAATTTAAAATACAAACTACGTACCTGATTTTACATTTTAAATATGTATTTAATTTAAAATACATGTTCAAACATGTAACATCAAGTACCTCCTTTGAAACACAGATTTGAGATTAAGTTAATTTTATTTGTGTTGTTTTCAAGTTTTCAAGGCAAAAGCAGTACTGTGGTAAACAAAATGACTTTTGTGAATGTTTTAATGTTAGTTAAAGTTAGATAGAAATAATGAAGACTTAAATTGTTAAAATAAAGTTTATAATTATTCCAGTATGATACAGTAGAACCTCGATAGTTCAACACTCAATACTTCGACAGTTCTTATAGTTCGACACCAGTAATGATGGCACTGTGTTGCAAAAATTTTGTCCATAGAAGGTTGTGTGCAAGTTAGCCCGGTGCAGATCAATTAAATAGCACTGTCAAAGTGAATAACAGTTAATATTACGAATATTTGGACATTTAGTTACTGTACATTTTAAGTACTCTACCGTCCATACTTTAATAACTACTATTGTAAGACCAAACCAATTCGGTCTACAGAAATATATAGCTTGTTTTTACTTTTGTTAAATTGTTAACAATTCACAAAGAAAATACTCTACTATTTATTATAAAAATCATTTTTGTTGTTTTATGTTTACCATACATTCACTATAGTTCAACGTTTCGATACATCGACACCCCTGCAGTCCACAAAGTGTCGAACTATCGAGATTTTACTGTAACTGAATTTAGAATAAGAGAGCCATAATATTGAAATAACACATTATGTTATTGATTATTGGTTGGATAAAACAAAAAAAGATGTTATCTTTAATTCAATTTTAAACTAAACTTAAATACATGATTATCAATAATTGACAACATTTATATAAAGAGATGAGTAGAAAAGATTGTATTTACCTTAAAACAAGCAATAATGGACCACTGTATGTACAACACTACTGAACAGTTATTTTTGTATTGTACCTCTAAATAATAATATATTATTTTAAAGGCTACTTGTTAAGGAGATTGTTATAATGAATTCTAACATAAATCTCCCTATAAATATGACGTTCATGAAATAACCACCCATCTACGGTAGAGTTTATGATTACCCGTTCACCTATACGCCTCCATGCATGTAAAAATGGAAGCTATAATAACAACTTAGTTAGAAATGTTCATAGGAATTTTAAATTTCTTAAATGGTAGGATCTTAATGGATAAACTTTTATTTTGTATTTTGTTTGATCACTTTTATTATGTTTCTAAAATACCTCCAACGATATTTGCTAGTCCACAGTCATTTACTTTAAATAGTGTTTATTTTAGTTTTGTTTCAGTAAAACTGGTTTTTTACTAAACCAATATTTTTTTTGAAAACACTAATAATTTGAATTACCAATGTTATTTGTAACATGTTTCAAATGATTTAAATATTATTCACAGATAATCTCAGGCGAATCGTTTGGAAGAATTGACTTTATTTATTAAATTTGCACATTATCACATTTAAATAATACACATATTATATTTTATCGCTGGATAATTATAAACAGGAAATATCAATTCAAACAAAATTAAAACATTTATTTGTGAAAAATAAGTTTTAATTGTTAGATTGACTATGTTGGCAATATGTTGACTGATTTTTATTGCACATTTGACTGATACAACCATACAAATTATTAACAAATAATCTATAAACATCACATTAACAACATTACAAAAAATATGTCTATGTTTTGTTCAAGTTTAATTATTATTTAGGGTAGTATAACAAATTCTTCAACAATGGGTGTTAAACGATAAATACTGTTTCAAGTTAGGCGTAACAGTACTGCATAATAAAAGGCCTAGGATCTTCATTCTAAAGCCAGTGTTTCGTGCTCTATAATTATTATATTAAAATTACAATACTGGTTCATTATAAATACTTACAGTAATAGTACACAGCCTTCAATGCAGACGTCGGTCAGTTCTTTAGGTATAGGAATGCAGTACGGACTACTTGATTTCAGCTAAATTCGTGATAGCGATTAATTGGGGGCAAAAAATACAGAACTTTTAACTTGTTGAGCTTAGATCTCACAACACAACAATATTTTCTCACAATGTATAATAAAAAATATCAAACTATATATTACCTAAGACATTGAGCACATTTCAAAACTGCATTCCCGCGTAGAACCTGCCACTCCTTAATTTACAAAATATTTTGATTTATGATTACTATCAAATAGATTTAATCTATAAAAATAAAATTGTGGTTTTATGGCAATTAATTGTATATTAATAGTTGGAAGGGAGAAATATATTTAAAATGTATACATGAAAAATAATTATTTTCCAAGCTACTTAATTTAACTTAGTTACGGTATATAAACATATCATCCACCTTTAACAGATTTAAATGGAAACCACCAACTTTCTCCACCAACCGTCTCCTTACTGGGTGTTGTTCGTGTTAACATAACATTGTTAATATATGAGATATATTGAGCATAAGACACATTCTGATAAAAACATTGCGGATGATATTACATTTTCAAAATCAAAATTCAATTTTAGAACAATACAACTAAATTCAATGTAAAATTAACTTGAAGTAATTTTTCGACAAAAATTATTTCCGAAAACTTTTACTACTTCGGATATTTCTAAATAAACAACTTAGAAAAATTTAATTAACACACACACACTATAGTTATTGGTACTATAATTTTAATATTTGATAAGTTTAACAAACATTTTCGTAAAAAAGTAAAGAGTTTTACTATCAATGTATCACAACTGTTCCAAAAATATAAAAAGTATAAATTCTTCCTTGATCGAATCACCCCACTAACAGACATAATAAAGAATTGATTAAAGAGTTTTTAACACTTTTAATCTTGTTTATCAAAATTCTCAAATTGACTTGTCAAGATTAAGAGACTATTAAATGAATATTAAAATAGGTATGTGGACTAATTAAGAATTTGAAGGAAGCATGACATGAGGAGTTTTACAATACACTTGCTGTCTTCTACAAAGGGGATGAATACGTTGTTTTGTTCCCGGCTACACCATTCCAGGGCTGTACAATGGCATGAGCCGGGAACTAAAGTTCAAGCATTCATCACGAAAACCACAAATAGAACAATATTTGGGATTTATTTGATTAAATTCTATAAAACAATACAAATATTATTGTAACTACAAAAGAACAATTACAAAACAACGTGACATTATTTAAGCTAAATTACAAGAAACTTTAATTGAAACTTAATTTCATATTAAAACCTAAGATTTGGCACTAAAATTATTATTATGTTGCTATAAACATGAAAAACTAAACAGTACTCTTGAGCAAAATATCCTAAATGATTACAATATGAATGTTATGGAAATTAACAATGACTTAGAGACTCATCATTGCAAGTAAATAAAAAGTTTTTAATATCATCTAGAATGTATATACAATTACTTAAAATCTTAACTATTAATTTTTATTACTTTAGTTTTTAGTAAAAATTACATTGATTTATTAATAACTAACAAATTGTTGAAAAACATTTAATTTTTATACATCCCAAGACGATTAGTCATTAAGTTTACATCAAGGACTTGTAGAAATGAGAAAATTTACCAAGATTTATTTGATAACACAGCTTAAATGTATTGAGATAAGTGCCCCTCCCCTGATGGTACAAGCAGCCAGCTTACAAGTTAGAGCAACATCCTACAGCAGGTCCAAGTATTACAAATAGATATTAGATAATTACGAAATTTGAAAAGTGGTTCACAGTTCTAAAGACCATGTAATAAAGCTTTTGTTGATTTTTTCTGTAATTGTGTAGTTTTAGATACATGAGCTGAAATAAGACAATAGGTAGGTAGTGTTAAAACAGTTTGATTACCCCTAGATGTTGAAGGAATACTGACATGTTCAAACATGCAAGTTAATGACGTGACATTACTTGACAAACTGTCGGTACAGAAATTGTGTGTACCCAAGTTTGAAGATTGCTTACTAAGAAACGAGCCTCTGAAAAACCCAATCCCACCATTTTTTTCTTCATTTAATTGTACACTAGAAAATATACATTTTTAAATTTTAATGTACATTTTGTACTGTTTTCCTATTTTTTTAACAAAAAAGTACTGGAATTTAACTTGTTTTCACTCTGCATAAACTTTACAATTTTACTACTAAAGAGTCTGATAATGTATCACGTTTATATTTTTATACATGGTTAACAGGAATGTTTTCGCTAAGTTTAATGAATTTCAGAATTTTGATTTTATTCTTATAGTGCGTTACGAGATCTATAAGTCTCATTTCCTATGATTTGTAATGAATAATTAGATAGATCTTGTATGTTGCTATGGTTACTAAACGATTAAGTAATAGAAGAGCGTTTTGTAACCAAATCTGAAATTATAAAATTTAGATTTTAGAAAAGAATTTCCTATTATGCTACCACACTGATTAAAGGCAGCAGTACGAGATCTCGGGAACTCGTAACGTATTGAATGTGTTAAAAAGAATGTAGGGTCTACCATGTACCATTTAATACAGTCTAAAACTATTTTATGAATACTTGCCAAAATGATATAACAAAATTTTAATTTTTCAAATCAAATATGATATCAGCTTTATGTAAAACAGTGATTACTCTAATACAATTCTGCTTTTATTTAATTTGCTTACGTTATACTTACTTGCGATTTGTCATACTTGAGTTTCCTCCAGAAGAGAGAACGCTTGTCAGAGTGTGTCACATGCTCCGCACTTGATGTACTGTAGTTGGGATTGGTGAATGTCAGGACACTACGTCCTCCCGCGTATAAGTATTTCTTGGATCTCCTTCTGCGCCTGTTGTTTAAAATTGTTTAGTAATACTAAATAATTGTCAATTCTGAAATAATCAAACTTAATTTGAAACATAATTACTAATAGGCGATATTAGAATTGTACATACACATTGTTGAACACCATTTTCCATTCTTTTGTGAATCCCTCTGGTCTGAGGAAGGTGAGCGTGGATCACCGAAATCGATCACCATAATATTTGTGAATTTTATACTTCTATTATAATATATTTGTGCATTTTGTGCTTATATTGTAATAAATTTGTGTTGTGTGACGTTTACTTGTACTGAATATAATTACTGTTTATTGTTTCTAAACTAACACTTTAAAAAATTCATTTGTTATATATAACTGATATAACAGCTAACTAAGCTTTTGTTTTATTTTTGGCCTTAAATATTACATGTGTTCTGATGTTTGCTGAATAAATCTTGAACTATAGACAAAATACTTTATGCTAAACATAAAAATGGAAAATTTATAAGCTGGAAAATTCTAGAGACTGAAATGAAATAAAAAATGACTTTATTGTACTGTTATGTTACAAATAGTGAGATTAGGATTAAAAGGTCCTCTATTACACCTAACCATTGAGCCTGATAAAACAATTGAGTTATCAACAGAGTTGAGGTGTTGTAGGATTACTAGTCAGCTGAGTTCCGTTATATCAGTTTTGACCAGTAAATACATGATAAGTTACATTTGTTGTATGGTACAGTACCTTTTTTATTTTATACAAAAGAGAGCTAAATTATTACTTATTTTTCATTCATGTTTTATTTTGTTAAATAGTTATTTTTATACGTTTTTTTCAAGTTATTAATTATTCACAGATACACAGAGTTATTTTTCATAGTAATGTGATTGAAATTATATAAGTCAAAACTTGATTTATAAATTTTTACTGATACATCAAAGTTAACTTAACAATATTTTTAGAAAGGATTTTTTTAGTTTTTTCATTTTTTATTAAAGAACTGAAGTGCAAATAAATCTCACTTGTGGTAGATGAAGGCCACAAAAAGAACAGCCACGATGATTGCGATGACACATAGACTGGCAGCTGCTAGCAACAACAACATGGATGTGCCATTCATAGTGTGCGTAGGCGACTCAGTGGTCGGGACCAGATCATCATCGATATCCAAGTCGGAGAGGGCTAGCTCCACCCTCGATCCAGGTTCTGCTCATATATTAATTTTTATCACTATCTGTTTACAAAAAACTCTGCTGATATAGCCATTGACTATAGAAACAAGAAGAATGTCAACTATTATGGTCCTGTGAAGCCAGATATCCTTTAAGGTAAAATCAGTTTATGTTCAGTTTTCATAGGAAGCAGTCTCCATCTCTATCTCTTCATCCCCCCTCTCTCTTTGTTTTCTCCAGCATACGCTGAAGTGACTTATAGTTAAGCTAATAGTATGCCAAATAGTTGTCCGAGTGTTTACTTGAAACCAATCACCGTTAGGTAGCAGCACATGCATGTGCCTACAGCAAATGCATTGCTTTGGAGAGTACAATTATTTCTACAGTCAATGATATAGCTTAAGGAATAACTTTTTGAATATGTATGAAAAGCACATCAATAATCGTAAAAGGATGCTTATTTTAGTCTTTTTTTCTCTTTCCTAAGTACTAGAATTTAGTCTAAAACATATACCTAAATGCATTATTCAACTCTTGCACTATCCCACCCCAGTGTTTGATAGTTATGATTTTATCTCGATAATGCTACTTCCCTAACAGCATCTAACACAATTTGAGTAGTGGGCTTGTCGCAGATGTTTTGAACTGTTAATACCACACACGTTCTTCCTCACGTACTCTCCATAAGGTTTCAGTTACGTGAAATCGGCTAACTAAACTTGTATTGATGTTAAACCATTGAAGAAGCTTTATAGTATTAAAATATTTAAAGCATTAATTGATCATTACTTCAACTCAATAAGAATGTGAGATAAGTAAGAAATTCCCGACTTGCACCAGCTTACATAAATGTTAACAAACAGACAAGTGCCGGCAGCATAACATTAGCAGCAGAAGTATTAGGTGCTTTTATATTCCGCCATTTTGTGAGATAACAAATATAAGTTCATCAGATCTATTTTCAGGAATGATGCAAATTAACAGAAAACCCCATAAACACAATATAGTAAGGATTGTTTATATTTTTTCTGAGGTGCATTACTCTATTGATAGGTATTATGGATCTGTTGGTACAAAAATTATGGATATTATGGATGGTTGATACCAAATGGCCACAGACAAAAAATAACTAAAATGGAAGTTGCTTGACTGTCAAGTGCGATTTTACAAAAAAATGAATCATCACCTCTCTCCTGTACAAACAGACAGCATTTGATCTAATTTAACAATAATTTACATCTATCTTTTCATTATTGTGACATTTCAATGAGGGTGATCACAATGTATAACTTCACTGGCAAAAAAATTATTTACCAATTTCAATATGATTTAGTTGATCAAATGAAATTGATGGAAGACTGTTAGAAGATGATCAGACTGATAACATACTGGATAATGGCAATGTCCACAACTTTAACCTGCGAATATATATATATATATATATATATATATAGAGTAGGCGTTCTTGCCTTTTACTTCATAGCTGTGGTCCACTAAAATTAGATTAACTTAGTATTTAGTACTATTTCATTTAAGATGATTTTTTTAATCCTAGTAAAATGTGTAGTACATTATTTATAGTAAACTATTATAAAATATTGGTACATTATAAAAATCCTTTTCATCAGATAAAAACTGTATTTTATGCCAATATAGAAAAAGTGAGTCCTGGTGTAAGAAAACAAGCTTGATTTAATATGTAATTACTGAACTTTAAATAAAGTTAAATAGTGATGTTACAGTTTTCTTCTTTCATTGGTATAAACAGATTGATACTCATAGACTTGTTTCTAGTGTTTTGACATCATATTTGTACTATCAATAGAAACAAACCTGTGGAGCAAGGCCGATCATCAGGATAATCCGGGCAAGAGCACACGTAGGAGTTGCCTCCCTGATGGAGACACAGATGAGAACAATGTCCATTGTCTAAAGAGCAAGGGTTGATGCCAAGCTGCTTGTCTACCGCAACAAATCGTATTTCCATCACACCATGCAGGGCTGTGTGGAAGGTAGTACGTTTTCTGCCAGTTAACTTGTCTGCTCGTTCCACAGTTTTTTTGTACAAACTTGTCCAGTAGATATGATCACCGTACTATAAAATGTTAAAACAATTATCTTTTACCATTATTGAAGTCAAAGTAAATAGCTAAATATTAGGGTAAATTCTTTCACTTGATATATTTTAGTAAGTAAGTGATTAGTTTTAGATATAACGACTGTTCAAGAGTCGCTGAATACATTACAAATTTCTGGTCTATGTTAGAGGGAGGAATACCTGAATGAAATTGACATTAACAGAAATTTCGTATGCATTTGAGATCGGCTCCAAAATTTTGTGGTTAAGCATGATACAATATTGGTGTAATGTATCCAAACTCAATGTAAAAACGTTGTATCATTACAACCATTTTTTACTTACTGTAAATGATAGTAAACCATGTGTATGTAATGTTCTGGGTAAATGGCCCCTGTAACAGGGCCATGTATGTTTTGTACAGTTAAGTTCACTGTGTTATTCTTATAGGTAATTTGTCATTTTTCAGGGACCCCTTAAAACTGTCCCTATTTAATAATAAATAAATTGGATTAAGGTATTTTACAAAAGAATTTGCAATTCTTAGTTACATTGTGTAACTAGTAGTCTATAAAAAGGAAGAAATTTATTTTCCCTGCATGACTTTGGTAACAGAGAAGTTGCCACACAGTTTTATGGTTTATTATGTACTCTAAAACAGGGGATTTTATGCTCTGTTCCATCCAAGGTATTTTGAAAACCATTAAGACCCTTAAACATTAGAAACATTTTGCAAAGAATTTCCAAAAATGTTGTAATGATGATTATGGGCCCTTCTGGCTTGGAAACAATGTTGTGCTACTTCCTTCCTTGGTTACCTGTCTCAAGCACTCTACATAGCTTTCTACAAATAGAACAAGGGAGTCAAAGATGTTGTAATGGACTGTCTCCACTGTTTTGTCACATTTTCTACACAAAACACGTGAATATTGAATACCCATCCAACAAAAGTAATTATAAAACAATCATTGAGAAATGGAGAACTATACCAACCCCTGCAGTTAAATTCTGACTTACTGATTCTAAAGGCATCTGTTGTACCGAGCTCTGAAAGTAATTCTCTTAGAATGGTGAAACAGGACTAGAAGAAAAGAAAATGGACCTATTCCCGCATCTGTAGTGATGGTCAGTTTTGTATTCAAGAACACCTTGGCTTAATCCAAATGAAATTTAAATACTGAATGTTATAAGTGGTGATTTTCTCTCTTCATATGACACTGAATACTAGTCAAATTTTTAATAATACCCTGGCTCTGAAAAAAGGTTGCAAGGATATTATCAGCAATCAAAATTATAAAATCACAAAATAAATTATAACAGACCCAAGTCTGAAATTATTATACTTCAATATTACCAGTGACCACTTTTTAGAAAATAATTTAGATAGTTTAACAAACAATAAAACTACCTGAGTTAATCCAAACGGGTGAGTGTCCAAGGGAATCAAGGACCGCCGTTCATTTCCATTCAGGTCTGCAAACTCAATGCAGTCCCGAAAAGCATCAGCCCAATAAAGTTTTTTGTCTTCAGGGTCGATTATGAGGCCTTGGGGGAACACAAGGTCATCTTTCACTATGGTCTTTCTCATGGATCCATCCATCAATGATCGTTCGATTTTTGGTTCCTCGCCCAAATTAGTCCAGAATAATAATCTGAAATATTGTAAATGTCAGTTTATTTATTAAACAATCTTTCATATAAAATAAATTGTTTTGATATACAACAACAAAATGGAGGAAATGTTTTATTTTTTTAAATAATGTTCCAATGAAAGTTTACTGTCGTGATGAATTTTAGGATTATTCCACCAACCAATGAAAGCTCACTGTCGGTGATCATGCACAAGAAGCTCTATAAGAGAATAAAGAAACTATTTTATATATTTCATAATTAGAAACTCTTCAAAATTTTCATTTGATACTATCCACTAGGAAAACTTAGTTATAAAGATTTTTCCAAAATATATTGTTTAAAGTTAAATTTTCAGCAGCTATACAACAATTTTGCGTAATCTACTTGTGTACAATTCTTTTTTGTTTGCTTTATGATTTCGTGTCACTACTATTTAAACTAAAAATTTTTTACATACATATCAAAGAGTTAGAATGATCAATGACACCTTGGATAAGGATAAGGACAAGGATAAGGATATTAGGGGCAATTCAACTATTATTTCATCTCTAAATTGAATTTGTACTTAAAACTACCTTCTCCTTTTGCTTGACCGTATTCTTATCGTAAACTTTTCAAATATCTACACAGTCGTTAGTTAATATTCCCTAGTGCCCTTTAATGTAACCTATAATTAATGTGTAACTGACTATATTTAACATTGCAAAGACCATGCTTTTGGAAAAAAGTTAATAAAGTTCATTGCAGAACAAAATAGCTTACCCTCTTTTGGGAAAAACTGCAACTGATCTAGGCTCATAAAGGTCAGTATTGATAATGGTCTTACGGCATGAGCCATCAATACGAGCTACTTGTAGAATTCGACGTCCGTAGTCTGTCCAGTAAATGTTGTTGGCTAACCAGTCCACTGCCAGGCCATATGGTGATGTCAGATTTGTATCAATGATGTCTTGTGTATTTGACAGATTGAGCATGTCTACAGACCTAAACAAAATAAACAACACAATATATCAATCAATCAATAATATCTTTATTCAAATATACAATAAATGTACATGAATGCGTCAATCAAAATTCAATAACTTGAATTAAATGGTTAAGAAGACCATCAAGAATACCTAGTACACGTGTAATAGTGTTTTATGATATAAATTTTTCTACCGAATTTAAAATAAATTTGATACAAATTACACTCCTTCCTCCAGTTGGTGGTAAGACGAAGAGAAATATTAAAAAATATGACAATGAATGACTATCAGTTCTGTTTGATATATCATGTCTTTCCTATCACCAAACTAGTTTCTTTAAATTATTATTGTATTAGATTTTTGACAAGAACAATATTTTATTGCATGATATGACAAAAAAAGAAAAAAGATTACTCCCCATAACTATGTTTTCATATGAGAAAGAAAGTAGTAAATATTTGAACTTTTTGTCTTCTCCTGCGAGTTTTAGGTTTTCTGTCAGTTTCCTGTCAAGACAAGAAGATTAGCCATATTCCTCACATTCAAATCGCCATCTTCATCTCGCCATTCAATCTATTAGGGTTGTTTATATTTTAAAATTGGTTTTCTGTTTATGCAAGGTTTGAACGTAATTGTAATATGTGTACGTGAGATAAACTGATCAAGAGTTAAACATACTTTAGTTATATACTGGATCAATAAATAAATATTACTATTACTTTTGCAAGTGCTGAGTGATTGAATCAACTGTACAATTTTATTCAGTTTTAAATCTAATCAAATGAAGAAAATTTGTTTGGTGCTACACCGTTTAATACAGGAAGTTCAGTTTGTTTACAGCAGTTTCATTACACTCAACTAACACTCAAATAATTACCTGATGAGGTGCTGGTCAATATCACTGTAGAACACTAAACTTCTGTTCCAATGGAAGTCCACAGCGAAGGCATTGCTGATACCTTTAACAGGTAGAGTAACATCAAACGTGTCATTTGTGTCGAAGGATACTCGAGCCAAGCTATTCTTGGTGACAAGCAGCAAGTATGCACTGGGCTGACTGTGGCAGGTGCGCTCATCTGATTGCATCAACACGCCCGTAGGACATGCACAGTTGTAACCTGTAGGTGACCGAAGACATAGGTGCGAACATCCACCGTTGTTTTTTCCACATGCATTCTCTGCTACGTTGTCCGTCTACAAATATATGCATGCACAGTGATAAATTATACAGAAATAAAGTGTCGATATTTAATTTGTTAAACTCATTTATAGTCATAAAGTTCTTTTAAAAGAATTAGACTAGAACAAAATTAAGCGTAATTCAATACATATAACCTAAGGACTACAGAAAAAAGTTAAGAGATTACACTATTAGTAAAACAAACAGATCTGTAATCAAATTTCATTAATTATCAACTTTACAGAACAGTTTATAAGAAATCACAATAGATATTGTGTTGGAGGTGTGAAAAAGGAAAGTGCAAATTCAAATTAATATTTCTACAAAATCCTTACTCGGAAATTAATTTGTTTACTTTGTAAGAAAACTCCTGCTACAAGGCATGACTGGTACTAAATAAGTACCTCAGTCTAATGATTTTCTTGCTCCAACATTAGCTTCATCCTATTTCCTAAAATCAATTATTGTATTCACTTTTCTGTATTAGGAAGATTTGAATTCTACTCTAACTGCGTACAAAAATACCTCTATGTTTCAAGACAGAGTGCCTGATTTGTATAGTGAAAAACGAATAAACTTAATGTAAAGTTATTACAAAGTAGTTCAAATGTGCACATAATGTGGATAATATGCCTCGAAATACTAATATAAAGATAA
>JAQJVL010001584.1:0-126691 GCA_035578905.1 Stictocephala bisonia | reverse complement strand
TTGTATCACATCTAGTTCCGTATCCGTCCAATAGATCTCACCTTTTAAAAATCAAGACAATTGTAGGTTAAACTATTTTATTATGTTATTTAAATTCTAATTACAAAAATTCCAGTTTACTTGACTTTTGAAGAGTTACCAGTTGTTAGAATAAATATGTTTGATAAGGAATACAATTTCAGAACAAGTAAGAGGGAACATTTGTTTTATAGGAAATGTAATGGACTAAACATTTACTCTGGTGGAATGGGTTATTGTTAGCAATAAAGTGAAAAATACAAGCTTCCTAATAATCTGCCCACCTTCCCAATTTCTTTTGTATTTCACTCTTCTACAGTTTACAGTATAACCATAGTCATTTGTAGTTTGGTAGGATATCAAATCATATTACTTTTTGTTTAATTTCAAACAATTATAGAATAGGTGTAAAGAAATTCTGGTTTGAGATAATATGGATTTTATTATTTTAAAAATATGCAATGGGTAATTTATATCATAAATAGTGGACATGTATATTTGTATTCTTTGATGTTTAGATCTATCATCCCAACTTACTAAATATGTATTTTAGATTTTGCCATATTACTTGTGAATTAAATCAACGTCCATTTTATTTTATAGTGGTCATAAAGATATTTAATGATAGGAAAATAGCAATTCCAAAGTATTATTATAGCATAAGAATCAAAATAGAGGTTTAAATTTTGAAGTAAAATTGTTCAAAAATATGGAATACAAATTTGAATATAGGGATCTCATGAAAGAACTTTATGAAAGAAGTTTTATTCTATGTAAAATTATTGAAAATTTGTACTTACTTACTTAGTTGGCCACTCAAACCGTAAAAGGTTTTTGGCCCCGCCAACAATTTGCCTCCACTTCCTCCTGTCTTGCATCATCTCTTCTTCCACTCCCATTTTCCGCATATCCCTTTGCACCTGATCTTTCCATCTCAGCCTTGGTCGACCCAAAGGTCTTCTTCCTGCTGGTCTTCCTTCCATTACTCTTCTCAATACAGATTCCTCCTCCCTTCTGTTTACATGGCCTGCCCATCTGAGTCGTCTTGATTTTCCTTCTGCTACTATGTCTGCTTCCTTAAACAATTCTCTAAGTTCCTGATTTTTCCTTATTCTCCATTGTTCTTCTTCTTTCACTGGCCCATATATTGCTCTTAATACTTTATTTTCAAAGGTTACTAATCGCCTTTCTGTTTTCTTGCTCATTGTCCATACCTCAGATCCATATAGGACTACTGGCCTTATAATTGTCTTGTACATTTGTTCTTTGGTTCTTCTTGATAAGGTTTTGCTTTTCAACATTTTTCCTAAGGCCCAATAGCACCTATTTCCGTTCAGTAACCTTGTTTCAATTTCTGTTTCTTCTTTATTTTGTTGATCAATACTGATACCAAGGTATTTGAATTTTTCACAACTATTGAATTTATATGGATTCACTTCTAAAACCTGCTCTCTTTCTAATGCATTCCGTTCTATTTTAAGATATTTGGTTTTTTCCTCATTGATTTCTAAGCCTACTATTTTTGCTTGAGTATTGAGCTCCTCAGCCAGACGTTTGAGACCGTCCTCGTTTTCGGCTAATAAGGCTACATCATCTGCAAAAGCCAATAATTTGATCTTTGTGTCTATCCACAGACCCTCATTCAAACTTTTTGTTCTTTTTAGTGTGTTTTCAATTGCCAGATTGAACAGTAAAGGTGATAACCCATCTCCTTGTCTTACGCCAGTGTTTATTTCAAATGTCTCTGAATATTCATTGTTTATTTTTACTTTACATTTTGATTCTTCCATACAAATCTCTGCCATCTTCACCAATTTCTCTGGTATTCCATATCCTTTAAGTGTTTCCCATAGATGTTTACGGTTTATACTGTCATACGCTTTTTTGAAGTCAACAAAAAGGATATGTGTGGTTTTGTCAAATTCCCAGTACTTTGAGATTACTTGTTTTAAGATGAACAGTTGGTCTGTGGTTGATTTACCTCTTCTGAATCCTGTCTGATGATCACCCAGCATTTCTTCTCCATACTCTGTTACTCTCTTGTTCACGATTTTGGATAAAATTTTATATGTAGTGTTAATGAGAGATATTCCTATATAGTTGCTACAGTTCTGTCTGTCCCCTTTCTTATGAATTGGTACGATTAGCGCTACCTTCCATTCATCTGGTAATTTTTCTTCATTCCAAATTTTCAGAATGAGCTTATGAATCTCTTCCTTTAATGACTTCCCTCCACATTTTAAAGCTTCAATTGGTATGCCATCTTCTCCTGGGGCCTTCCCATTCTTCAGTGACGCTATAGCTTCCTTTACTTCTTCCAATGACGGTTCTTCAATGAATGGTTGTGCATTTTGATATGTTTCATTCGCACTATCATTGCTTGTTTCCCCATTTAGGAGTTTCTCAAAATATTCTTTCCATATTTTGAGGCACTCTCCTTGATTGCACGTTACTCTCCCTTGAGCATCTTTGATCCCAAAACTGTTTGGAGTGAATCCTTTTTTAAAAGAAGTACTGTCCGATAGAAGTCCTTAGCATTGTTACATGTTCTATCTTTTTCTGCTCTTTCCAATTGTTCTCTCGAGAACTTCCTTTTTGCAGTTCTTAGTCTCCTGTTCACTTCCTGGTTTAGTCTTTGGTAATTGTTTTTATTTTCTTGAGTTTCACTCAATAGCCACTTCTGTTTTGCCTTTTTCCTTTCTTCTATTGCATTTCTACACTCCTCATTGAACCATGGCTTATTGTATCCTTTCCTTGTTCCTATTACCTCTTTCATCGTCGTTTGTACCGTAGTTTTTATTTTGTTCCACCGCTCATTAATATCTATTTGTTCATTTTCTTTTTCCATGTTGTTGAGTATTTCAAATCTATTTTTTAGCTCTAATTCAAACTTTGCTTTTATGTGTTGGTTCTTCAGATTACTAATATCTACTAAGGGCTTGGCTCTTTGTTTCTCTCCTATATCCTTACATAACTTTTGTCCAACTTTGGCTATGACTAGTGTATGGTCTGTTCCGCACTCTGCACCTCTCCTACTTCTCACATCAGTGATGCAACTTTTATATCTGTCTTCAACCAGTATGTGGTCTATTTGATTTTTCGTTTGACCATTGGGAGACGTCCACAACAAAATTTGTACACTTTTCATAAATTAAACTCTATCTATAACTTAATTTATTTCACAATATTCGAATAGTTAAATAATCATTAATTAACAGCGATAAAGAGAGCAGTAACAGCTTAGCTTAGACTTAACCCAACTTGCAATAATAAGCTAACATGATTTTTTTCCTAAATAAATCATATTTCAAGATATTTACAGTTAATAGAATGCCCCCTTGAATTTTTTTGTGTAGTTACATAACTATTTTAAGTAAGTTAAACTTATTATTAATTTAATCAACTACAGTGACTCTTACTTAAACATTCCACTCTAGTAAGGAAACAAGCTGAAAGACTCAAAAGCTGAAGGTCTAAGATAAATTGTCAAAATAACCACATATATGGCAACATAAAAATATGGACCTTTTCCGTTAATTCACTACCACTACTTTGTTAAAGTTAAGTTAGGTTTGTTTAGGTTATGTAAGGCTAACCTAAGTTATGGTTATAGTAGTAAGTTAATAGAAAAGATCCAAAAATGTCTCGAACCTTTAAATGATTAGGGGTCAATGCCACGAAAATTTTATGTAGATGTCAAAACAGTGTACTTACTTTCCAAGATAAGTTTTCCTTCTAATATTTAATTTAGTATTCAATTGAGAACTTGTCTCATTGAGTTAGAGTCAAATGTAAGAAAACCACAGTAAATTGTGAACAAAAAGATTCTTGGTAATTTTAAAAGGGAAACCGTCAATAATTTTAATTTTAACTTTAAAAACATTTGTGTACCTGTTTTCCGGTCAGCATCAACGGCTCTTGCACTCTTCAACTGAGGAAGTGGCAACACTACATCTACAGTGTAGGGCACATCTAAGGAGATTTGACGAATGTCTTCCCGATGGGCAAAGATCAGTGAATTTTTAGGTCCAGGGGCACATTGTCTACCGTCGCTCTGAAACAAGACAATACTCAAATGATGTTCACTTCTTATGTTAAGATATGGGCATTATGCGCTTTTGAATTAATAATTGGTTGTTAGTTGGTAAAATCTCAAATTCATTAGCAAAGGTTCTCAGTTCGATCCCAATCAGACTCAAAAAAATCTTTGAAAAGAGTCAGCTGATAATCACCAGTTGTTTTTTTTTTTTTTTCATATGTGGTTATTAATTCCAAGGAATAGTCAGTTTTAGTTTGTAATCAAGGCTATACTAGATGATCAGCACCATAAAAATAAATAATAATAATAATATAAAATATAATAATAATAATAATAATAATAATAATAATATAAAATATAATAATAATAATAATAATAATAATAATAATAATAATAATAATAATAATAATAATAATAATAATAATAATAATAATAATAATAAAATAAATAGTAATAAAAAATAAAAATAAATAACTGTTTTTTTATGTAAAGCACATTAATATGTATTGTGATTTATGGTAATAAACTTTCTTTCTTTCAAAAAATAAGTAAGAGAAGAAACAAAATGGTTAAAACAGATTTTCTCTTATCTAGTAATCTAAAGTAACGACTACATGCAATAAAATAAAATAAAAATTTACATTACTTAACACACAAAATGCACAGTAGTTTTTGTGACACTTTTTTAGCTGTTAAATAAAGTATTTAATAGGCTAATTTTCTGGTTTCAAATTGTTGCTTGTTAATCGGCAAATTTAATATTTTTAAATAAATTTTTGTAAATAGAGTTAATTCACAAAATAATATATTACCATCAATTTGATTCCAATGGGACATGCACAAGCAAAGCCTAGTGGCGCAGGTGCCAGTAGACAGAGGTGGGAGCATCCACCGTTGTTGGCATGACACATTGATGGTTGTGTTTGTCGGTTACGGTGGAAAATCCTGACATCCATCAGCCCACTCACACCAGATCTATTCAAATAAATGTGATTCAATGACAAAATATATTAGTATGTACAAGATGACAAAATATTGATACTGTAATGTTTCAAACTTTGTTATAAAATCAAAGTCACTTATATATGTTATGATAAATATCATTCATAACTTAAACCATACATCATTTTGATGCTGTTCTTGTGTGTCATTCTCTATCTATCCACATTGTTAAGTCTACCACATGCTTGCATGTGATGAACCACTGATTTAACTTGAATGAGTGACTTTAAGAATGATGAACAGACTTTCATCATTAAATGTTTTACAAAATAGTTTCAGTTTGCAATCAATAATGATACATTTTTTTATTGACATTTTATTATTTTTATTTTTGAAGTTAATTTTTTTCTGTTTCAAGAAGAAAAAGTGAACATAAATAATGAAAAATGAAGTTGTATTGAGGTGTCACCACACAGAATAGTTACCTGAGTTTATTTAAAAATAAATCAATATAGCATGAAACAAAACGGTTTTATTTGAATTTTATAAATATGAATTATACAACACTGGCAATAAAGTTGTTGCAAAACCAGAGACCTGAGAAATATTCATTTAAAGTTATGTTATTTTAAATGAATACTTCTCAGGTCTCTGGTATTCAACAACTTTATTGATGGTGTGGTATGATTCATATTTATAAAATTCAAATAAAACCTTTTTTCATGATATATTGAATCAATTAGAACTTGAAATACAACTATGCAAAAATTAGAAAAAAGTGTATTCTATGTTGAGTACCCTTTTTTTAAATTTTACATGTTTGTTTTTCAAGTATTTATTGATTCAATTCAGCCTATTTATTGATTATGGCTTTACAATTTGTTCTGCAGACATGATTCATGGTGAACTGGTAAAGTTTTTGGAATACATTCTCCCACTAGGTATCAATAATAATTTTGAAAAAGGGACAAACAATTTTGCAGACAGTGTTTAGATCTGAAAATTACTAGAATCTATATTTTCCGATGACAACCGCTTCAAGGTGCTATCTACATCATAACCAGACGTTTCCTTCATGCCATGATGTGGCATCCTCAGTGGTATCTCTAAGACCATATGAGTGGTCATTTATTATATGGCATCCATGAGCCTCAGAGATACCACTTAGGATGCCCCATCATACCATAGGTGAAACATCTGGTTATAATGTAGATAGCATCTTGATGCGGTTGTCACCGGAAAATATAGATTCTAGTAATGACACTGAATCTAAAATGGCCGCTTAAGTCTAAGTTCAAAAATTAGATCTGAAAATATCCATTTCAACAACTTTTCAAAGATATATTTAATAGTGCAGTATGCCTTGAGCAACATGTTCCTCAAAAGAACTTGGCCCATAAGAGAGGTGATATATTTAACTGCAAGGCCAGATAAACAAAATTACTTGATGACCGGAAGTGTGCCTTAGGGAAAAAAAACCCTATAACAGATTTGAAATCAAGGTTTTAACTTTGCCAGATAATTATAATTCCAGTTAATCATTATTAACCCACAAAGATAATTAAAATAAATACTCATATAATGAACTTAATCACATATTTGTACTTTGTCATTGAAATATCTTAAAAATGTCATTAATGAAGTAAAAAGAAATTATCCTCAGTTACCTTATGACATCTCTGTCCTTTCCTGTATCTTTGTTAGCCACATTTATACTTGCTGATATCCAGTCCGTCCAGTATAGCTTATCCTTGAAAACCGAGAGGCCAAATGGATGTGGCAAGTCGGTATCTGAAATCGTAATTTAAAGCGTTTAGAGGTTTTTAAGAGCATTACAAATATTTAATTACTAAAATAATTACTATACATATTTTTTGAGATAGAAGTTATTTTACAGGGTAAACAAAAATATCACACCCCCCTCTTAACTTTTTTACGCAAACAAAGACCGATGTCTTTTATAGATTATTACATGACTGGAAACGGTAGTTTTTTGGATGTATGAAATTTCACTTTCACATAGAACAAAGTTGGTTGCAGATAAGCCAAAATGAAGTGACTTACTTATTTTATTACTTATTAATGGTTTTTACAATGGAAGAAGAATGTCTTTTTGATTATGCTGTCCATAATATTCACTTAAATTTTGTGTAAAGTATTTGTATAACACTGTACTAAATTTTATATATTTCACAAAAAATAGGATAAATTTACCTAAAACTCAAAGAAAAATGAATTCAGAAAACAATGATATCCCCACACTTAAATTAGGAAATAAAATAATAGAAAATTCCAAATTGACAAACTTTTTAGGAGTGACATTGGATTGTAGTTTTAGGTGAACAAACAAATAAAGAAATTGGAAGGATAACTTTATTTGTTTGTTACACCTAAACAAGGAGAGTAGCCTCATGTGGAAGTGTTCCGCTATAGAAACTTGTTTACTATGGCTTTTCGAACAACATATTTCTTATTTAATAGTATTATGGAGAGCAGGTAAAGGGAATTTAGAAAAGATATTTCTATGGCAAAAGAGATAAGTCAGGTCTGTTCTTGGCTTGCCTATAAACCTTCAATGTAGCCTTAAAAGAATTGGGTCTATTAACTGTCCCAGGTTTATTTATTTATGAATCAATCCTCTACATCAAAAGCAAAAATATTCAACCGCTGTTTACCAACCATCAGTATAATACTCGATTTAAGGGCACTCATGCACACTACCATAGATTAACTTTGTTTGAAACTAAGCTCGGTATATACATAGCTATGAAGCTTTATCAGGCTTTTCCTAGGAGGTTACAGGACATTGTTGAACTTCAAAATTTTGAATTTAATTTAAAATCTTATTTAGTTGAACTAACTCTATACAATTAGAGTTTATTATGCCTTCCTACCTAAATGTGACCCTTTTTGGTGTGGCCTGACCTATCTAACCACCTTCTCATTGGACTACGGATGGAAACAACAAGTAAGTGTACATAGCATTGAAACTGTCGTAATAATAAATCACGTGTTACCTCAGGTATTATTAAGAATAATGTCAAAACTAACATTTCCAGTCATATAATGATGATACCTTTAAGAATATTTTCCTGTTCCTTTGGGATTAAAAGTTCAACAGTATTTTTATCAGTATATAATTATAAAAAAAACTCACTGATAAGGACAGTCCTATGTTTGCCATCGAAGTTGGAGTACTCAATGGTTTTTGTGCCTCCGTCAGCCCAATAGAGTCGGCTTATCTCATGATCTATAGCCAGGCCATTGGGCCACGTCAGGTTGGTTGTGATGAGAGCAATACGCCCCGAGCCATCCATTCCCGCCCGCTCTATCTTAGCCACTTTACCCCAATCACTCCAGAACATGTAGCCTCCTAATAACAGAACAATTATCAGTTACATTTATTTGTATTATTGTCAATTGTTTATAAAATAAAAATGAATTGAAATGTTGAGGCATGAGTTGATAAAGGTTGATAATCTTTAGAGTTACATAACTCATCAATTAATAACAAGTATGCGTGGTTATTTTTATAAAGCTTTATTATTGAACAGAGACCTCAATGCCATTAGAATGAGGACGAACTACTAACACATAACATAAGAAGACTCCTTCTTCCTGCAACTAGAATAACAAGCACGACTGCTACATCAATAGACTGCATATGTACCAACATAGAAGAGGAAAAACTCAAGTTCTCAGTTCTTGAAACCGGACTTTCTGATCACACTGCACAAACACTCACGTTAAATGACATGTCTGAAAGAAATTTATCATTAATCTCAACGTATAAAAGAAACTACTCTCAACTAAACTTAAACAAAATGAAAGAAATACTGGAAAAGGAGGACTGGGCTAATATCTGCAACTGTGAAGATGCTGACACCTCTTATGACATATTCCAAAGAATAATCAGAGAAATCATTGAAGAAATATGTCCCAAGAAGAAATTAAAACCAAAAATAACAGACAAGCTTACAATATTTTCTGACCATCTAGCTAATCAACTGAAACAGCTATATCACCTGAGAGCACTAAATAATTACAACATTTCAGGTAGACTTGAAGAAAAAATTAAAATGTCTGAAAAGAAGAAAAATTATGACCTACATCTAAAGAGACTTAAACAAAAAATTACTGCAGAACATATTAACTCATCATATAATAAATCCTAAGCAATATGGCAAGTCATAAATTCTGAAAGAAAAAAACAAAAGTATACAGACCCTCTAACCATAAACATTAATGGTAAACCAGAAAACAACCAGAAAAATTGCATCTAAATTCAACCACTTCTTCTCTGATATAGCAGAAAAAACATTAGAAAAAATTCAAAACACAAATTCTCTGCCATCACAGCATGCTCATACTACACAAGACAAGTTTTATTTTACACAAATAAATCATATCACAGTGAAAGATATAACTAAATCTTTGAAACCTTCACTATCCTGTGGATTGGACGAAATTCCCGCTAAACTAGTAACGCATTGTGCCCCCGAACTAGCTCACCCATTTTAACCAACATTATAAATAAATCATTTTTACAGGGGAAATTTCCGTCATCCTTAAAACAATCCAAAATACTCCCGAAACACAAATCAGGACCAAAAAATGACATCACCAACTTCAGGCCAATATCAAATATTTCAACATTTGCAAAAATATTTGAAAAGATAGTACTGGCTCAATTAATGTCATATCTTAATCAGCACAAACTTATCACAGGGTCTCAACATGGTTTCCTTAAGAAAATATCTACAATCAGCGCTTTAATAGCGATAATTGAATATATAATTGACCAGCTGGAGGAACTAAACTATGTGCCAGCAATACTACTCACTACTCCAAGGCTTTTGACTGTATTAGGCATAAATTAATACTACGTAAACTTGAATCTCTTGGAATGTCTCATACAGAAATAGCTTGGTTTAAAAGCTATTTAACAGACCGGACTCAGAGAGTTGAGGACTCAGAAGGTAATAAATAACACAAGGTCTTCAGTTTTATCACAACCATTGCCGGTAAAAAGAGGTGTACCCCAGGGATCAGTTCTTGGGCCTATTTTATTCATTCTCTTAACTAATGACTTTCCTGACATTCTAAAAGAAAACTTCAATACAGTACTAAATGCGTTATATATGCTGATGATACTACATTTATAATGAAAAATAATCAGCTCAGAACCTCTCTGAAAGTATAATAGATACACTAAAAAAAGCAACAAAATATTCCACTAATAATGATCTGAAAATAAACCCCAGCAAAACAAAACAACTAAATTTCAGTCGTAGGAAGGATCCCATGCCACCTATACCAAACATAAAACTGGAGCAAGAAGCAAAACTACTGGGAATGACAGTAGACTCTGATCTGACATGGGTAAGCCATGTTAACAAATTGTGCAATAAACTAGAAACAGGAATTAACCTCATGAGACGTTTAAAAAAACAAGAGGAGATAGCATCTTCTAGAACAGCTTATTATGCACATCCCACATCTGATATGGACTTGCCGTGTGGGAAGGCACTTCTGAAGGAAACTTGAACAGAGTCCTGTTACTACAAAAAAGAGCGATACGAATCTTGCCAACCTGCAACCAAAGGACAGCTGTCGCGAAGCTTTCAGAACCCTCAAGGTCCGGATAGTTGTGGCCCTCTACATAGAAGCTGTCCTTCTCCATGTTGTAGACCTAGACTTACCTAGGCATGAAGACATTCACAGCTACAACACCCGACAAGCAGGGAACTACCACTTAACTACTCATCGAACTACGCTCTTTACAAAAAAATCATCATATATAGGACAGCTGATGTACAACTAACTGCCTACCAAACCAAATTAAAACTCTTCGAAGGAATTCGCTGAGAAACCATTTGCAAGAGGGACTAGAGGACAACCCTTTCTACAACCTGAAAGAGTTCTTTTAAGCTGCAAGAAAATTAAATTTTGAACCTAATGTTGACTTGATTTATTGTACTTATATATTTACTTTATCTGACACATATTGTATATGTATAGGCTTATGACACATATTCTGTTCTTGACGATCATGAATAAAGTATTTCTGTATCTGTATCTGTATTATTGACATGTCAAATAACACATGACTATTCATTAACCAGATAGACACTTTCGTTAATAACAGATATTAACAACTATGGTTAACCTGATCACAACAGTGAACAAAGTAGTTTGTTTGTATGGTTACTGCTTTATTCAGTATTCTTACCTTAAATTATTATTTGTTAAATTACATTATCTTGTTAAGAGACAGCTTGATATTTTACTAGCTTTGACCTATTTGAAGCATATAATTATCATCCATTCATATAAAACCAACACTAAAGAACATAATGTGAATTGATGATGGGAGAAAACATTGTAGAAATGAAGATTTTGTTGAAACAATACTTAAATGGTTATATTAGAAATAGTCAAAAGACATATACTAAACATCCTTGGTCTGTACGGTCAATTTGGAAATGCTCAAAATTTTATGAAATTTTGATGGTAGAAGGGCAGGTTGCTTAGTTGCTTTCGTAACTAAGCTGATGGGCTACAAAAAGCTCTGTTTAAATATTCTATGCAGAACAATTATACGCTAAAGCTGAAAAAATAAAAGAATGATTTTGTTTCAACCAAGTTGAGCCAATGGAGGCCAAAGTTAAATGTCAGACAATAAATACTATTCAAATGGAGTAGTATAAATCTGAACAATGACGAAGATGTTTTATCTATTAACGGTTTACTTAAGAGCTCCTCTTTTCATTAAGATCTACGTCATAATATTTTAGTAAATTGTCTTTACGAACATCCATGTCATAATAACTAGTAAATTTAAAATGTCAAAGGAAATATTAGAGCAGAGAGGAACTAAAAAAACTTGCATATAGAGTACATTCTGGTTAACCGGTTAAATATGATGGAATGTGAATCCAGATAATACAGAACATAAAAAAAAATTGGGTGTGCGTCGGACCACACGGTGGAAGTTATACTTCTTTGGCCATTCTCATACACCCACTCACGCACACAAACAGACAGGATATATAAATGAAATATAAGACATTTTTCAATATTATTCAATATATTTATCTTCAATATATTATACGTGACTTCATTATTATATTATACACCTATATTATCATTATCAGTAATTTCTTCGATTAAATTTCTTCGATTAACAATCGATTAATCGATAGTTCTTAAAAATTTGTTCTTACTTTTCAGTGTGACGCGGTTTCTCGACCAACATCCCATCCCAAAGTGTCTAACGGGCGCAAAGAAGTATAACTTCAAAAATTCTTATTTTTAGACGAGAACATGCCACTCAATTCCTCCCACAATAGCGTAGTGCAAGTGAATGTAATGCATCATACACATATATTGTTGCACATCCGGTAAGCGAGCGGTGATGATGTATGCATATTACCAGATTTAAGTACCTAGAAATCTACTGTAATTTAATGGTTTACCACCGTTAAGTTATTTTTATATACTGTAAAAATATATCATTTACTTTGGAGTAAATTACAATACTATATTGAATCATTTATAGTATATTTTATTGATTTCAATAAAACGTTACCATAACGTTACCTAACCTACCCTTCATTATAGTTAATTGAACTCTTCCAGCCACGTTCTTACAACATTGTATATTTTGCCTGTGGGTTGTTGGGTGCAAAACACAGTGACTACTGAAAAATATGACTACTATTTCTTAAATTTAGTGCATATATTGAAAAATTAGCTGATCAGTGCCGGGAAAGAGTGCAGCGTTACCACGTTCAAACGAAGTGCCGCCACCTAATACCGGCTTTGAAACCAAGTTTGTAAGAACCTTTTCTCATAAAGACTTTTCGACCTTTTTAAAATGATAGATTTAAAATGTTTTACTTTAATTTTGTTTGCTTAAATTAAAGTAAACAGGACATCTCATAGGGGGGCCACTATCCACACCACTCAAGTATATTTATGTTCCCAAACTGGAAAGATATTTTGGTGTGTTCACAGGCTTGACAACTTTACACTAGTTTGCAAACAAGACAAACGGCAAGGAGTACAGCTGCACTCAAATACCAACCAGGGCTTAATCTGTCATTCCACTATGCCGACCGCTGACAAACTTCAAAGACCAGTGTTCAACTTGCTCCAAAAGGCTCCCTGGTTTCTATAAAACCAATGGTTTAGTTTAAACGTTTTAAAACTAAAACTGAAAGACTTATCTGGCCTAGTATCACTTTTGATATTTTGATGCAGGCCTAAATCGTTTCTTATCTAGTAGAGTATTAAATTTTTTTTGTTGCATCCCCCCCTCTCTGGGCGGCCCTGCATACACAAAAGAAACACAAATGTTCTGTGCCACTGGCACCTTTTCAGGTGAGTAAAGAGAAAGAGAGAAGAGAGAGAGAGAGAGAGCTCCTTCTCTTCTTTGTAAAGAGCTCTCTCTCTCTTTTTATTTTTTTTTCTTTTTTTTTTTTTACTCACCTCTTTATCTCTCCAATATACTAATTCCTGGCCTAGTGGCCTTAAACCTAACCTAAAAAAAACAACAATAGAGTCGGTACACAACATAGAGTCATTGAATGCTCAGTAGATGTTCAGCTCTTAAGGTTGGATTTTATGTTTAAGGCATGGGTGTAATTTACACATTCACATAAGAATCTAGTGTAGATTTACAATGAACCATTTGTAATTATTTTAATGAGCAAATTATTTGAAAATGCCTTGAATTACATGTATAAAAAGTCAATTCACAACTCCATCGTACAGAACCTTAAATATGTTAGTTGTATCTGTAGAGGTAAACGTTACTTTTGAAATTGGCTAAGTGATGCTTATTCAAATTTAACATTTAAAACAAACTAAAATGTTACTGTTTATATGTTAATCCCGTAGCAAGGCAGGGATAAACAGTTAGTTAAATATAAAGCAAAGTAATTATTGTGTTTCTAAAATAATTTTGAAATATCATAGTGAGTGAATATGGTGTGTTAATATGATCAACAAAGTTTGACTGTCTTTAAAAACATCTCCTGTTTACACCGATAGTAATCAATATATTTTTCAGTCGCAAATTAGATTTAGATCGTTTTATTGAGTTCTGAATACTAACCAGCTGGGTCAACACTGATGTCTCGAGGTTTGTCGAGGCCGTCCCAGATCAGTAGGGCGCGCATGGAGCCATTGAGTGTCGCCACTTCTATGCGGTTGGTGCCTGCGTCTGTCCAGTAAAGTTTGTCTGTGACCCAGTCAACAGCCAACCCCGCTGGTGCTTCTAAGGAACATAATATTTATTTTAACATAGGAACTGATAATTCTAAGTAAATCAGCCAATACTTAATAATAAACTTTATTTTGAAATACACCAGTTAAACAACGTAATTTAATGATCATCAATGAGGCATATGTAAAGTCAAATTGAATTCCTTTTTCTTCTTTGTATTATCAGTTTTGGATAGATACCTGATATTCCTTCTTGTGCTGTTGAACTAATATATCAAATAATTTGAACAGTACAACACCAACAAATAACATAAGAACAACAAAATTGTTCTGTCCCAATTTGGTAGTTCAAATATTTTGATAGAAAAAAACAAATATTTTCGTTTCTTACCTAAATTGTTTGCAATTACAGGCTGCTGTTTGCTACCATTAAGGAACGCCCGAGATATGAGGTCAGCCTCAACGTCACTCCAAAAGATGGAATCAGTGTTGGAGTCCCACGCCAGAGCTACAGCTGACTTGACTCCATCCACAGGGAGCACCATATCATAACTCTGATCTTGTGTGTCCAAGCGGCGCAGACGTAAGTCCTTCTTGCGAGCAAAGATCATCAGCTGGTCCGGTGTTGAGTCACAGGTCCGCCTGCAACATAGCAATTTATCGAGTATTGAGTTACAATCCAGAAAATATTATCTGAGCATGTATACAATTAGGTATTATATTAAGTTTCAATCACTTAGTCATTATAATACAATGTTATGATATGATAAAGCATACAAGATACCATTGGGAAACCAGAGGAGTATAGGAACAGAACTGGAAAACATAATTTGAGTTTCAAAATAAAGAAGATCTGGAGGAAGCGTACATATCTGGCGATAGAAAATAATGGTTTTATGTTAAGTATTTTTACATATTTTACATATAAGTTGGTATTCATCTATGATTCATTATAAAAGCCCATCAATATAAGTTTTAAGTGTTGTCATTGGAATTCCTGTCAATTCAATTTAACTTAAAGAAACTACAGCTATATGGATCACATCAATGACTAGTTTCCTAATAAATATAGAAATATCTTTTATAATAGCATATTTTATGATTATTTTCTAAGTTGACCTCTATAACCATTAAAATTCAACAATCTTAATCTGTAAAGCTCACTTGTTATTTGTTAGCTTGAGTCCTAGAGGACAGGCGCACTGAAAACTGTTGGAGTTTGGCAGGCAAAGGTGGGAACAACCTCCGTTGTCATCTCCGCAGTGGTTGGTGAAATTAGGCTGTCGCTGGGGATGGTAGCTGCACAAATATTCAAAGTTACATTTTATATAAATTTACATTACAATAGAAAAACAAATTTTCACAACTATTTCTAACTACAATAAATAAACACCTAATGATCAACTATTATAAAGCAAAACAACACACACACACGCACGCACACACACACATAAATAAAGAATGGGTAAAAATATCACACTGTGTTGTGTGTCTGTATATAAGATTGTGTTTTAATTATATTTTTGCTATTGGAAATGGGATATTGTCATTTTATAACTAAAATGGACTGAAATACATCAGTCAAAGAATGTTATGGTGATTACTTATAAAGAAAATAAATAGCACTTGTAAATTCACTGCCTTGGAACAGCAGGTAGGTCAATATAGGTAAAATAAGGAATTTATTGACTGTAATTAATTTAATTACATGATGTTGGATTCTTGGGTAAAAGGATGTTATGGAGGAAAATCGGCATTGATAATGATCAAGCAAATGTTAATTGCTATAGTTGGTGATAATTGTTCATTATTGGCAAAAGATATTTAAAACTGTAACATATTAACATGTTTCGTTATGTTACTGAAGTGGCAGTTTTTAAGGCAATAATGGCAAGATCCTTTACAATAATCAACATCCAATCTGAAAATAGACTTATACAGCAGTGTCAATATTTTTTGCATTAATTTTGCGGTTACTGAGTCAATAAACATTACTAAGTTCACATTTCACAGCGTCTATGAATGTTCATCTATCCGAGAAAGATTTTACTAACTAAACTAATCACCTATGAATATCCATTGGGAAGTGAAGACCTGAATGTATCGTGCGGAAACCTGAACCAGAAGACTTGCTGGCGGTAGAGATGCTCTTAGTGTGCCAGTCTGTCCAATATATAGAATCCTCAAAAAGTGTCAGTGCAAACGGATGAGGCAAACCCTTAGTGACCACCTGTGTAACATTAGAATAACTTAATTGATATAAAATATTGAAATGGCTATTTACAGTATCATTTCTACAAAAAATATTTAACATTGTAATCAAAACTATAAATAATTATTAATTTTTACTCCACTTGTCTATAACTCCTTCTTAAATATTTTTGTATGTTTTTTTAATAATAAAAAACGGATTCACGTATTATATAAAAGGATATGTCTATAAAACGACTGATTTAGATACAAATTCGAAAAACTTATTTTACCTTGCGCCTGTCAGAGCCATCCAACTTGGCACTCTCTATGACATGATGTTTAGCGTCGGCCCAGTAGATACGGTCAGCTGTGTAATCAATGGTCAGACCGTTTGGCCAGAACACTGACTCTGTTATAATGCTGCTCCTCTTAGTGCCATCCATTTCTATCCTTTCTATTTTAGGATTCGGACCTGATAAACAAAAATGAATCATGCTTTAAGAAAAAAGAATACAAAACTAAATAGTTACTAAACATCAAAATTATCCATGTACAAACTATTTTATTTATGTGAGGTAGTACTACATTTATCAGAATAACAATCTATGTGAGGTATGGACCAATTAAGGGAAGCAAAAGGATTTTATTGTTTTTATCGATTATTAATAATTTACAATCTTCTACAGCAGAAATTTCTTGATTTTTAACATTTGAACATATGGAGTAAATCCCACCCAAAATGAACACCCCAGACTTTTCTATTAGTGTTCCTGTTGATAGCAGCAACTGAGCAGACATCTTGACAGTATTAATAGGACTGATAACATAACTTATCACCTACAATCTCCACAACTCTTAACTCCCGAACAGTTGAGTTTCAGCTCTATGCTACTAGTGCAGCAAATTGGTATACAAAATGAACAGGACAAATAGAATAATTTTTTATTCCATGACATTAGTATTATGCTGATAAAACCATTCAGACCTCATCCTTATCGACTTTGAAACTTATTTTACTAAGTTTGTGTGTCATAAATTTCCTGATTAAAAGTATAAGAATAATCTGAGAGCAAATTACCCCAGTCGGTCCAGAAGACTAGAGCTGTGCCTGGATGAACTGCAATGGCTCGAGGTTTGTCTAGATCGTTGGACGCTAGGACATGCCGCTTTGCACCATCTAAGGATGCTACCTCCACCCTCCGTGTTCCAGAGTCGGTCCAGAAGATGAGGTTGTGTATCCAGTCTACAGCCACTCCTCCAGGACTTTCCAGACCCCATCGAATAACATCTGCATTTATTGTTGAAACAATTATTATTTTCTATTTTAAGACATATAGATTAAATAGAGAAACCCCAATGGAGTTAGATATTACAAGAAAAGTATAAAACTTTCTGTCGCAAAAACACAAATTAACATATTAAGTAGTTTGAGAAATTTACAGAGAAATATGACGGAAAAGACCAAGATTAAAAAAAATCCTTTACCAAATAGACCACTAATATAATAGCCAAGACTACTGAGGTCTCTCAAAATGCATAATACCTATAATAACCCGTTGTACAATTTTCACATGTTAAACATTCTTCTATAACCATGTTATTATTTGCATAAAATTTATGTTAACTTTATAAAATATAATCGTTAAAGGTGAGTATTCTAGTAATAAAAGTTCATATTGGCAACTAAATTAACTCAAGTTGTATTTGTTTGTGTTGTTTCTGAAAAATGTTTAGTTAGATTGAGAAAAAGGGACAGTTATTTTTTTCAATGTAAATATAAACATAATTTATCAATATACAATGCTTATAAAGCTATAAGAAATCTCCTATAAGTGAGGTTAAACATGAAAAAGTGTTAAGAAATATTTTAGTAAAGAAAGTAATGATTAGTACAGAAATTATAGAAAAACTTCACAAACATATTAAATGAAAAAAACACAATTTCACAAACCTCCAGCATCAGTGCCATTGAGTCGAGCTACCCGAATGTAGTCCATCGATACGTCAGACCAAAATACAAGCCCCTTCTTGTAGTGATAGTCCAAAGATATGGCATTGTGAAGATTTTTTAAGATGGCTGTGTATTTGAGATTGTTGAGACTCAGCTGAAACAGTTTAACGTACATTAATGAAATCATTACCACTGTACGTGTATGGGTGTGCGGGTGGGTCATTACCACTATGTGTATGAGTGGGCGGAGATAAGTATAAGGATCAGAGACTGATAAGCCGCGCCAATTTGTAGATGGTAGGTAGTCGAAGTCAACCTGTAATTGTTTTGTATAAGTGGGATGCTAATTCTCGCACTGATCTTCATTTTGGATTAATGGCATTCTAATTTATTACTATTAGTATATATAGAGTCAACATGTATTTAAGTTCATCGTTCATATAATAACTTTAATTAAATCAGCAAATTATACTTGCTAACAAAAGGTACTGGTACTGACTGAACAATTAGTCTGAGCGCACGGCCAGTGACAGCTGAACATAGTTGAAGAGTGAAGAGGGGTTCTCTTTATGAAATCATTAGCCTACTCAAACATGTTGTGTCTTGAACAAGTGTTAAATATCTATTATTACTATCAGCTGATGTTTATTATTGTAATATTTGGTATTAATATGGTTAGTAACAACACTGCCGCAGACACAGACTAATTGGTCAATGAGTAGTTGGTTCTCAGTTCAATCCCAATGAGAGTCGTAACAAATTTTGTAAGAGATCAGTGATAGCCACCAGCTGTTCATTTGTAATTGAGCTATTAATTAATGACACTTTATAAGGAATAGTCGGTCTTGGTTTGTAACAACGACTACATTCGCTCATCTACAAACATAACACTCATACAAAATCCATACTCCCTCATATCTTGACAATCCACGTCTTAAGAATAAATAAATAGATTTTTAATGTTAGCACATGGATTAAAAAGTATAGTAAAACTTACTTTTTAAATGCACTCCAGTATATTTATTATCTAAACTAGAGTATGTCATAAACACGCAGGATCATTTTTGCAGAATTTTAAATCTAGCCACAAGTATTTGGCAACAGCATTAAAAACTAAATATCATAACACCAATAATTATGATATAAAGAACATATTGATTATGAAGTTGATAGCATGTATAATATGCTACGTTAATGATATAATTGAAACAGTCCCTAAAGAAAATATAATTTCCTTTGCTGATGATACTTCAATTTTCAAAGCTAGTACAAATCATGATAATCTAGAGATTGAAACATTTATTACCGTGAATGAGATATCTAGCTATTTCGCAAATCTAGGATTAAAAATAAATCCGAATAAAACTAATTTTATTAATATAAACTTATCAAAAAAAAACAAATAAAAGACCTATTTTTAACATATTATTAGATGAAAAGGAGCTAACTCAAGCTGAAAATGTTAAATTCCTTGGAGTGACTGTTGACAGCAACCTAAGTTGGAATGAACATGTCAATCAACTTTCTATGAAATTGGCATACGGTCTTCATATAATAAGAAAAGTTTCAAAATTAAAATGTAAACCTATTTCAATCAGTTGTTATTATGCTTTCATATATTCCCATATAAGTTACTCAATAATTCTTTGGGGTTCATCATCTTTGCAAAACTTAAATAGAATCTTCATACTACAGAAAAGATAAATTAGATATATAGATAACCTGAATTCACTTGATTCATGCAGGGACTCTTTTGTCAACAATAACATTCTTACAGTACCATCAATTTACATATTGGAATGCATAATGTACTGCATATCTAATAATCAGCTTAAAACAGTAAAGAACCATTCACACAATACAAGGAAAGTAAACTTTGCTGCATCACATAGACTAAAGATATATGAGTCCAAACCTTCATACATAGGTTATAAGTTCTACAGTAAATTACCTACTCAATTGAAGGTAGAAGTTGATGAAAAATGCTTTAAAAATAAACTGAGGAACTGGCTTGTACAGAAATGCTTTTATAAATTGGAAGATCTACTTGAGCCCGGTCAAAAATAAAATGGTTGTTTTGTTTCTTGGGAGCTATTTTCTACCTTTTTAAATGTTAAATTTGTCATGAATTATTCGAATTATATAGTAGTGTAGTCTAGTTTAGATATAATTTGCAATATTTCCTATTCAGACGCCACAGGAGTGTTTTTTTTTATGTGGAGCTAGACTGCATGTATTCATATATGTATTTTTAATGGATTATTTTATTTTACCTGGCCACACAACTAGATTAAGTGGCCAGTACATTTCCAAACAATTTATTTGTTGTACTCTTGTAACTTAATTGTGGAAATAAATCATTTATTCATTTATTCATATTCATTTATTCATATATATATATATATATATATATATATATATATATATATATATATATATATATATATATATATACTAAATGACAACTTTTATACCCTTTGAGTAGGGTTTTTGTAAAGGCTGATGTAAATAAATAAATATGGCTCACTGATCAGAGATGTGTAAGAGGAACAATTCATATACAAACTTAGCCCCTTGCACTCTTGGAAAATGTGTCTGTTCTATCCATCAGCTCTTGTATCCAGCATTACTGGCTACCTGTAATTTCCTTTACAGCTCTTGTAAGAACTGCACAGTCATGCTCGTCAGCTGTAGTATAGTTATATGCCATTCTACATGCCATTTTCCTCGAACCCTCTTGTATCCAGTATCTGGATATTGTTATGCAAGGTTTATTTAATTTTTGTTAATTTCTAGTGTAACTAGTACATGGTGTGACCCCAGTTTGTTTCTCAGAACTATTATAAAAATCAAAACAAATTCTTTTTTAATAATAAAATTTGGTTATATTGATAAATAAAAATAGCTTTACAATCTAAAAATTCTTGTCGCATGATATTGTGATAAATAAACATAATTTACTAATATTTAGAGCCCTATTTTTTTCTTCCAACTAACTAAAAATAAAAACAAATGTACTGAGTTGTGTGGTAAGCTGTTCCGTCATTCCAGTCCCAGCAAAGGGATACAAATTGAAAACAAAGCTGATGCACTGTGTCCAGGGTTGCTAGACTATATACATAATTTAAGTATTTCATTTAACATAAAAAATAAACTTGTATCTGTTTTTATTTTTTACATGAGTTTATTTTTACAAAATTGTCCAAGTGCATTTTTTGTGTCACTTTTTGCCTTTTTTTAGAAGCTATTCAAGGATTTCAAGTAACATTTTTTAATTTTATTTAAGATTTTATCTTATTTACATCATTTTTATGGATATTAACAATAAACAACATTTACAAAACCAGCTTATCCTATAGTAAGAGTTTACTTAAAAATAATTTAATAATACTAAACAATTTTCTAGCACAATGAGTTTTAATTATAATAAAATAAACATAGCAAACAATGAGAAAAACTAAAAATTAGGTTTGTAGAACTAGTATACAATTTAAATATCTGGACTTTTAAATGTCCATTTAAACAGTTTTTAAAATGTAATAGTAAACAAACACCAGAGTGCAATGTGCAATCAGGTGACCTCATAGCAGAGCTGTAGAGGAAACTAGGGTTAGCCAGTAATGCTGGATATGAGAGCTGATAGACAGACAGCCAACACTTTTAACCAGAGTGGTACAGGAAAACAACATATCCTGGTATACTGGATATGAGAGTGCAAAGGGTTATACATGTTCAAACCAAATTATAGATGAATGCAAGCTTTTTTAACAACATTTTTAGCTATGTTTTAGAAGTAAGATTTAACAGACTGGCTAGAGTCTAGACTTCAACACACCTGTCTGATGTCTATCCTATTTGCAAAAAGCAACGTGGGCGGACTACCCAAGGCCTTGCATGTGCGAGCATCTGGCCTCAGAATGTACCCCTTGGAGCAGCTGCACACAAACGAACCAACAGTATTCTCACAGAACTGGCTGCATACTGGCTCACTCACATATCCACACTCATTGATGTCCTTGCAGCTGTAGAAAATGGAATAATGAAAAATTCTAATAACATTGTAAAAAAAGGTTATATAAATGTTGTCAGAACAAGTTTCTAAGAGTGTGTCTGTTTTATAGTCTAATAATATGACTGTGACTGTGAAGTTGGTAATTTAACTATGTTAATATTTATATCTTTTGGTTATAGGATTAAAATCCACTTTAATTACATTTTCCTTATTCTCTCATTCTTCTCCTTCTTCTCATGGCGCTTACATCCCTCTACCATCCACCAAAAATGTCATACAATTTGGAAAGATGGTTCAATTCAAAGAAAATTATCCATATTTAGAAAAAAATTAAATTAAATGTATAAATTTACAGACATTTTTACTGTAACAAGATGTCCAAAGTTCTTTCTTTCTATTTCTTTTTTTTTTTTTTTGGTTTGCCTAATTTTACCATTTTTCTTTTCTTTCCACACAAATAACTAAATTAATTTTAAACTAATAAATTCCAATGTTTTGCTATTAACACGTTGACTGCCATGAGGGCCACCGGTGGCCCACACAAAAATTTTAGCTTATGCCATGAGGGCCACCGGTGGCCCTCACTAGATTTCAGCCTGGCGCCACAGCTGTTTCTACAGTAAAGTTCAATATTCATTGTTCCGAGTTCTGTGTTCCATGCAACCGGAAATGACCCCCCGAGTACAGAAATAGCCGACATCCGGTCTTTTGCCGCCATTTTGTGAAGTTATTGATGAGGTACACCGGTGGCCCTCATGGCGTGGGGGCAAAACTTTACATATGCCATATGATATTATGTTTCAGCTGTTTTGTTGTGATTTTTATATTTTCTTCCCGCACAATGATCAGTTTTTGAGGTTAGGTGTTTAGTAAGTGACATTGATTCTTTTTGTGACAGAAACTAGTCTGTCTAAATGTCGTAAAAACTAGTTCAAATATATAAAAACGTATTTAGGGTTGCTTTATTTAAAAACCAAAGGACTATTTTCTATCACATTTTATGAGCTTTCAGAATATATCATTAAAAATTATGTAATACTAAAAATGGCGCTACAATTTGTGTTTGATTTATAAAAGACGCGGGAGTCAACGTGTTAAAAGCTGTTACAATTATTATTCCAACAACAATGACATAAACAAATTCAGTTAAATCCAAATAAATAACAATTATACGTTATTTTATAGAAAAAAAAACAATCTTGATTAAGTATGTTTTTTACTCAAATACCAACTAAATTGACTAAAACTGTGGTGGATAATAGAATTATAAAATATGATATATTCTAGTAGCATGTGGCACCAGCACATAAATCAAATCTTATTTGAATTCTCAATAGGATGACCATAATAAATAGAAATTTAAAGAAAATATAATTATGTTACTTACTGAACTCCGTCTGGTGCAATGGTGTAGCCTGGCAAGCAGGAACACCCTTTGGTGCCATCCGTGTGGACAATACACACTTGTTCACAGTCCGTGTCCTCTTCACACACCACTCTTTTGGGGCAGTTCTTCTCATCTGTAATAGCATATAGGTAACTCATAAATATTTTATTCAGTGAGTATTTTACAAGTAGGATAAAAAATAATCTACTAAATGAATTAAAACATGTAGCATTGGCTTTAGAAACAAACAGACAGTCCAAGGCAATGTATTTGCTGTAAACGTGTTATAGCACGATAGTTGGTTTCAAATAAGTACTCAGATAAATGTTTTGCATACTATCAGCTCAGCTACTAGTCACTTCAGCGTTTGCTGGAGAGAAACAGCACTACCTGCGAAACCTGAACAAGAAATAATTTCACAAAACATGAAAACTAACTTTACAGGACCCAGATGAGCAGACAGTCTTCTCATTTCTATAGTCAATGCATCTAGCAAGAATAAACCCATTAAAAATACTGTTCATAGCTTTCAAGCTTTCATAGTTAAATAATTCTAACAATATTATGACTTAAATAAGTGTAATCTGAGTTCTCTTTTCTATAACATTTTTATTTAAATTGTTTCACTATAATTTTATTTAAATTCTAACAATAATATAAACACAAATTACTTAATACTATAAACATTCACAATTTTATCATAAAATCAATTAATACTTTACAGAATTAACCCTCTCAAAATACTAATAACTAAAGCCTCCAGTAACGACAGTGTTAAGGTGTTATCTACAATATTTACATCATCAAACGTTTTGCCCATGCTGTTATGTAACATCCTCAGTGGTATCTCTGAGACTCACGAGGATGCCTCATCACAGCATGGGCGAAATGTTTGGTGATGTAATTATGTAGATAACACCTTGACACGGTCATTAGCGGAAGTTTTAGTTATTAGTAATGCAACCGGCCGCTTAAGCCCCTCCAAATAACCTAAACATTTGAAAAAAATCAATAAACAGAGACCATTTATTTATACAAATAAATTTAAAATGAGACATATGTTAGATAAAAGCTAGTCTTTTGCAAAGAACATAAAATTAAAACATATTTTTTGTTAAAATTCAGTTTAGAAATTATATAAAACATAAAAAAGTAAATGATTATAAGAATATGGAGCTTTATCCACATGAATAATATCAACTATTTGTATGGAAAATCATAAATGTTTTAAATATATTAAAACCAAAATTAAGAATAATTACAAACAACTACTAACATTTTCAAATTTTCAGGAGTAATATATTTTCTATATAGTCAATAAAAACAATATATTTTTGTATGTTTAGATTACCTTCTCCTCTTGGACAGTCGTTCTTGCCATCACAGACATGTTTGCGAGCAATACAAGGAGGCGAGGCGCGAGTTGAATGACTGGGCAATAACCGAGCACCTGAGATACTGTCATTCATTGGACATGTAAACTGCAGCTCAGCGTCGCATGTCACAACACAATTGGCCTCGTCTTCTCCTGCAGAGCAATCCTGTACTCCGTCACAAACCCATGTTTTCTGAAATATCACATTTCCAAATGAACAAGCAGTTTAAACAGCCATATATTTCCCACATCCATATAGATATAGAATAAATTTCCTTAAATAATAGAGTTTTGATATGTTAATTCAAAAAATGGTTAATTTAGTATAATTTACATGTAGTGCAATAAAATGTCTTTAAAATTTGTACAAACATATGCTAATCAATTTTTACTAACTTTGCACAAGATCTTAACAATTTTAAAAAGTAGGATAAAGTTTTCAAAGATTCAACTTTACAATACATAAGATTATCTTCAATAAAAAAAACCTGTTTTTAAGTAGAGTTAGGTTTTTATCATTGCCAAGAACACACTTGAATGAAAAGGATCAAATGATGCTCTGTATAAGTTTAAGTCATAATACTTTAAGCATACTGTAACTGAAAATATTTAAAATTTTGCAAGTTGTTATTTAGTTAATTAAGTAAAAAAATTGTCATTTTATACCTAATGTTGAAGACTGTAAGAAACCAATGTTTTACTTTAGTACCAGCATGTCCTGTCCGATTCCTGATGAGGCCATTACAGTTTTAACCGCTGTGCCACTCCCGTTTTTCAGAAGTCATATTAAGCTGGTAGTCCCCAGGTTGTGTTAAAGAGGGCTTCTTTGTGCTAACTTTTCCTTATAAAATAAGACATTCTCATACTGTAACTTTTTTTATACAACCTTTTTGTTATAATGTTGGCAGGCTGATTGGAATAAGCCAACTGTGCATTTTCCTATGTTCATAAGTTTTAGATGTAGGTCAGTGCAGTCATCAGCAGGCACCAATGGAAAGTATCTGAAGAAAGAACCAAGCCTGCTAGCTATCGGTAAAACTTAGGGTTTTATCGTATTTACCCACTTCTCTCCTCTAGTATGTAGCAAGAAGCCAATTATATCAGACTTTTCTTTTTTTAACTCCATGTATAGATCACTTTCTCGCTCCATTCTCGAGAGTATTCTTTTCTAAAACCCCTTGAGATTCCTTAGCAGTGGACATGACGAGGCTCATGAAACATTCATAAGTTTTAATGATTTATAAAACCTCCCAATTGACTTTGTTTAAGTTTCATCTAGACCGGGAGAAAGACTGAAAAAGGGTGAACCTACAGATATCAAAACAGGTTTGTGTTGTGGATGGAATTTATTCATTGATGATTGTAATATCAATGTTATTTGTTTCTATGGTAGAAAGAGATTATTATTATACCTTTTCAATAATTCCTATCATGCCTGAAAAAACCAGGAAATTGATGCTAAAAAGGCTTTAAAAATAAAAAAAATTACTAAAAAGAGTTTAAAGTGCAATTACCAGAATGCAGCTGCCTGTCTGACAAACATACTCATCAGGTCCACATGTCCTTACAGCCTTCGCCTTTTCACAATCCTCTTCATCCTGTCCTCCCTCACAGTCTCGCTCCTCGTCACATCGCCAGTTCTCAGGAATACACTTGCCACTGTTACACCTGAATTAACATATAATTATATTTATTTTTGTTTAGTCAATGAACTCATCCAAATTCAGTCTTCGTCAAGAAATTGCTAAATTTACTGAAAAAACCAAAGATATTTGAAGTTTACAAACTAATATTTCAAGTAAAATATCAAACAATTTAAATTGTGAACCCTAACATGCTAGCATAAATATTTAAATAATTGCTAAGTGTTACATTTTTAAATATAAAATTTAAGCAATCAAAGGCTATAAATGTTAAACAGCAAGTATTAGATCAGCTAGAATCTAACTACATTGTATCTACATGCTTTTTGAAATCATCAAGACAAGATAAACATTCTTTATTTACAATTTCTTAGAGAAATGTAGTAGAGTCAAGGTTTACAATGGTGTGATAGTATTTTATGGGTAGTGGTCCCTCCGGTGAAGAAACTCGTCAATGGTGTAAAATGGACGGGTTTGAAGCCAGCGGGTGAGTTCTGTCTTCAGCTGCTTCTCCTGATGCTTCCTTATTTCTTCCGGTAGATGGTTGTGTAGTTTGCTTCCTACATAAGATGGTTTTTTCTCATATAGGGAGCTGTGATGGTGGGGTAGGTTGAACCTGGAGGCATGTCTCGTGTCATGGCTGTGGAAATCTGCTCCTCTTGGTGGTGATTTCTTATCAGCATACAAGATTACTTCCCTAATATACAGGGCAGTTGCTGTTAGGACTTTCAGGGTTGTAAATGATTCCCTACAGCTATCTCTATATTGTAGATCAGATATGATCCTTACAGCTCTTTTTTGCAAGATTAGTATTTGTTTGAGGTTGCCAGCTGTAGTACCCCCCCAGGCTATCAGACCGTATCTTAGGTGGGATTCGAAAAGAGCATAATAGGCAGTCAGTACTGTGGCCTTGTCACTCATGTGCTTAATTTTTTTTAAGACATAGAGGCAGGAGTTAAGCTTTTTGGATAGGACATTGATGTGTGGTTCCCAGGAGATGTTCTCGTCAATTGTTATTCCTAGGAATTTAGCCTGGTTTTCCCTTATTAGATCCGGCAGCCCAGGTTCCTCTTCTCGTCTTCTTCCAAATGCTAGCTGCCTTGTTTTTTTTACGTTAACAGCCAAGTCATTTGAGTGACAGTACTGATATGCCATACTGACTGCAATGTATGAATCCACAGACAGACTATCGGTGGAGTTCCCAACTACCAGCAAGGTAGTGTCGTCAGCATACATCACAGGTGTACAGTGCTCACTCAGATACTGTGACATGTCATTTGTTAAGAGAATAAACAGGACCGGTCCGAGAACCGATCCTTGAGGCACACCTCGGTTGTTTGGTGAGGGTGCTGATCTTATGCCCTGTGTCGTTCCCTTGTGCGTGTGTTTTATCTCAACTACTTGACTTCTCCCTCCTAGGTAGCTTGCAAACCATGCTCTGGCAGTGCCTTTTACTCCCAAGTTTTCCAGTTTGGTAAGGATCAGGTTGTGTCCGAGGCATTCAAAGGCTTTACTGAAGTCGAGCATAATACTGGTTACTAAATTTTTTGCTTCTATGTTGTCAATAATGAATTCTGCCAAATTAACTATTGCTGTGGTGGTGGACCTGCCTTTTAGAAAGCCGTGTTGGTTTTCTGAGAGTAAGTTGTGGGTGTCGCAGTGATTCATTATTCGTTTGAGCACGACTCTTTCAATGACCTTGGAGAAGGTTGGAATAAGAGAGATCGGGCGGTAGTTACCGATTTCTGTTTGACAGCCGCTTTTAAACTTGGGGTAGACTTTTGCCTGTTTCAATGCCGAGGGAAAGTGGCCTTGTATCAAGGACAAATTTATGACAGCAGCCAAGGGTGGTATAAGAGCCGTGCTGCAGTGTTTAAGCATTTTAGCAGATATGTCGTCAAGGCCAGCAGATGTTTTAGACTTAAAGCTTTTAATAATATTCTTTAGTTCTTCGTAGTCAGTGAGAGGAAGGTGAAATAAATCATAATTTGTTATTTCTGTCATCGGATGTGGAGTACTGTTTTGTGTATATTTTGGATGTGCTTCAAGTGTTTTAGTGCAATGGTAGTAAAATAGTGATTTAAATGATTCGCTATTTTATTTGGGTCCTTTGTCTTGTGTCCATTAATTTTTATTTCCATCTGTGCAAGTTCTGAGTAGTTGTGGTTCCTTTCACAGTTTATGATTTGCCAGACAGCTTTTGATTTGTTTTCTGCATTGTTTATGAAGTCTATTAGAAGACTTCCGTCGCAGCATTTTGAGTCTCAGATCGTAGTCTTTCTTAGTTCTTTTCGTGTCTTCTTTATCTTGTTCTGTCCCTGTAAGTTCAAAATTCCTGAGGTGTCTCAGGTATGTGTCTTTAAGAGCTCTGGCTTCTTCATCTGTGAGAAATTTTGTTTTCTTTTTCTTGGCGTAAACCTTTTTAAGAGGACAGAAGGTATTAATTTTTTCAGTGATAGTAGCGAGAAAATTGTTGTATGCATCTTCAGTGGTTGTTGCACTATGTACATGTGCCCATTGTTCGTCTTTTTTTAAATGAAATGAAATGAAATAAATGATTTATTCAGTCATTATAAACAAACATAAAACAAAATATCAACTCTGAATATCAACTGCCACAATCTCAAGTAACGTGGCAGTGCTACAACAATATTTACACAAAGAAAACTAGTCCAGCTTGTCCTTTCAACTGATAAGAGAGTCGCTCCTTGTGTCGTCTTATCTATTAAACTGTAAGTATAATTATGCAATTGTATATTATGACTAATTAACAAGTTTAAATGCTAAGCTATTACTTTATGAATTATTACAATGATAGTGACTTACATTTCTAAAATATTATTTACATAAAAATATTTAAAAAAATATATTTGGTAACGATGAATAACAAAGAAACTAATACATAAAACTAAACCTGATTTCATTTCTGTATTTAATAAGCAGAAAGTGTTCATATACATGATACAAATAATATATATATAAATTTAATTACATGATTTAAATTAATACATTATTCAGAAAAGTGATATCTTCATAACTGAAAAGCCATAGTTTTATTTTCTTTGAATAAAGCCTCACATTATTAATACTTTTAATGTCGGATGGTAAACTATTAAAATACTTTGGGCCTAAATAATGAAAGGAATGTCTAAAAAGCGATTTTTTTACCTTAGGTAAACGAAAAAAGTTGCTACTAAAACTTCTAGTGTTATAAAACAAATTGTTTGTCTGAGTATTTCCACTCATAATAAAAAATAAATGTAACACTTTAAACACAAATAGGTGCTGGAGGGGTAAAATACCTAGGCGGCAAAATAAAGGAAAAGAACTTTCACGTTTTTTCATTTTTAAAATTATTCTTAAAAAGTGATTCTGTATCACGCGTAGTTTTTTAATGCTATAATTATATGTCCCGCCCCAGCACTGTATTCCATATTGCAGTCTAGAATCGATTAAGGCAAAATATAAGGATCTTAATAGCTTTTCATTACAAAAATTTCTCAAAAAATAGAATTTTCAACGATAATTTTAAGTTTGAGTGCAAATAGTTAATGTGTTTTTCCCATGAAAGCTTTTCATCAAAGAAAATACCAAGATATTTAAAATGTTTTTCCTGGTCAATTACTAGACAGTCACAATTTTCTGTTACACAGTTTATCTCATGATATTTTAAGCTTGATAGAAAATTAAATCCTCTGAAATCAAAATTGACAAACTTAGTTTTTTTAACATTAACTTCCATTTTATTGATTGCACACCACTGTCTAAGTTTTCTTAAATCGCTTGTAAGAGCGTTCCAAATATTGTCAATATTTTTCATTGTATAAAAAATTGCTACATCATCAGCAAATGCTCTTAAAACCCCATTAAAATTCAATTCTAAGAGATCATTAATAAAAATTAGGAACAGTGTCGCTGACAACACAGAGCCTTGAGGCACCCCTGATCTTATTGTAAGCTGTGAGCTCACAGAAGTTTTTATTTTAACTTGCTGTTTCCTATTTGTAAGAAAACTCATGAACCAATTTAGAGAAGTGCCTCTAACCCCTATTGCCTCTAATTTAGCGAACAGTAGTTGATGGTCAACCAAATCAAAGGCTTTTCTAAAATCTACAAATAAACCAGTACACTTATTACTGTCATTCAAATGATCAAAAATTAAATTTGTAACATCAATGAGGGCACCTTCTGTTGATTTTCCTTTTATAAAACCGTACTGATTAGAGCTAAAAAAATTTAGATTTTTAAAGTAATTAAGAAGCCGTGTTTTCATCAGTTTTTCTATGATTTTTGAAAAAATAGATAAACTAATTGGACGTAAATTATCGATTTTGATTGACGATTTGCTTTTATAAATTGGTACAATAATGCTTTGTTTTAATATATCAGGAAATATTCCATTTTCAAAACTTAAATTAATAATGTGAGATAAAATAGGTGAGATTGACTGTGCAATATTTTTTAATAGTAGTACATTAAAATTGTTAAACCCAGACGACTTTTTATTTTTAAGATTATTTATTACTGAAAAAACTTCATTTGTTGTAGTTGGCCCAATGAAAAAGGAATTTGGAAAACGTATCGGAAGAAGGTCATAAGTAGATTGGTTATGGGCAGAATCTGAATGTACTGTGTTGAAGTATTTATTAATCTCCTCTGCCATTAGTTCTGAATCTGAAATAATTTCCCCATTATCTAGCTCAACTTTCTCAACTCCTTTCTTCACATTATCCCCACACAACTTATTTATAATTCTCCATTGAAGTGAAGAATCTCCTTGACAAAATTCTATTTTTCTTGAATAGTATTGGTTTTTGGTAGAATCTATTTCATCTGAAAGCTTTTTACAAAAGTTTTGATAGTAAAATTTAAAATTCCTGTCATAGGGCCTTTGATTACACATTTTGTACAATTTGTTTCTTTTATCTAACTTATTCAACAACCGCTGATTTATCCAAGGACTCACAGAAACAGCTCTACATAACTTATGATTAACTATGACATGTGTAGTACAACTACTTACAATCTGAGACAACGAACTATGAAACTCCTTAAAACATATATTAACGTCCCTTATGTTACTAATATTGTTCCAATCAAACTTCTGTAATATTTCATTTACCAATTTATAGTTAATTTTAGATTTTGAATTTGTGATGTTTGTAGATTGATTGCTTTCTCGTTTTGTGCATTTTTTAATTTTTAGTAAAATGTAGCAATGGTCAGTTATAATTGTGTCAACAACACTACATTCAAAAATAGACAAGTCTCTATTTCGTATAAAACAATGATCAATGCAAGTTTTAGAATTAATTGTGATTCGGGTTGGTTGGTTCACAAACTGAGAAAATCCATGGCTTGTTAAAAGGCTTAAATAGTTATGCGTAATATTATTATATTGTAAAAGGTTGACGTTTATGTCTCCAATTAAAATTGTACTACCATGTAAAGTTGTAAAAAAACTGCTGAGTTCATTTAAGAAAATTTTTTCTGGAAACTCTTGTAGTCTATATAAACAAAATAGATTGTAAAATGAATTTGAAAAGTGTAATTTAAGTAAGAGAGAGTCAGCGCTATTAAATTTAACATGTAATTGTTTAACACTCAATTCCTCAGCAATATAACATAAGACACATCCTGCCCTATAACTGTCATTGCAACAATGAAACGTCTTATATCCAGGTATTTCATACAAACTTACTTCATTAGAATTTATCCATATTTCACTAAAAATAATTATACTAATATTATTCTTAACACGGCTAAATTCTAAGAGGAAATAATTAAAGTTTTTTCTTATGCTCCTAATTATAATATAAATTAAATTGCAGTCCATACCATTTATACCGGCCGGCAGCTCCCCCTCCCCGCGCCATCCTCACCTTCACCTCTGCCCACAGCTGATATCTTATCTCACTCCTTATCTCCCTACCATAAACACCTCAAATTCGCACATATTAAGGCTCAGTCATTAATGGGTCATATTTTTGAGATCAAAGAAATATTTAAAAATTGCAGCTTTGACTTGATAGGTGTTTCGGAATCTTGGCTTAAGCCGAGTATTCAGTCAACGGAAGTGGCCTTGCCTGGTTATACAGTACTATTTTTAGGAATGATAGGCTAAATAAAATTGGTGGGGGAGTGGCCGTATACGTAAGAGAAGATCTTAAGACGAAGTTGGTCTGCACTTCGCCATCTGAATACTCGGCAAAGCCTGAATTTTTATTCATTGAAGTTAAACTGTCGGGTGCAGATGTACTGTTACTTGGGGTGTGCTACCGCCCACCCAAGGTTGGTCACCTGGCTGATTTTGAAAACGTTCTTGTTCGGTTAATGCCAGGATATAGTCGAGTTTTGCTCATGGGTGACTACAACACTGACTTACTTAAGGACAAACAACGATACGACTACAGACTACTCACTACTATGTTCGAATCATGCAACCTGACTATACTGCCACTAGAACCTACACACCACACCACCGAGGCTGATACACTGATTGATCTTATTGTTGTTTCTGACCCACAAGACATCGTCCACCATGGGCAGCTTCCAGTCCCGTCCGTGTCAAAACACGATCTTATCTACTGTGTGTCTTCTGTCAAAGTTCCTAAGGCTGCTACTAAGTTCAGCAGCTACAGAGATTTCAATAAATTGAATGAGGTTGCCTTCATGGCAGATGTTCTAAATAGCCCATGGCACGACATCGAAGCTTTTCCAAATGTTGAAGACATGGTTGAAGAATTCAATCGCATTATTCTATCATTATATAACAAACACGCACCTGTTGTCACAAAGCGAATCTCAAAAAAACACCCTGTGCCCTGGATCAACGCAGAAATCCGATGTCTTATGGCCCAACGTGATTCCTTGTTCAGAAAAGCAAAAAAATCTAACAATAATGAAGTTATGACACAATATCGCCTTCTGAGAAATAGAGTCAAACAGCTTCTGAGAAATTCTCGTTTGCAATACACTTACAAACTTTTTCAAACACAAAAGCAATCCTCCCAAGATATGTGGCGTAAAATCAAAGGTCTTGGCTTAGGAAAACAGAGAATCTCATTCAATTAATGTGCCATTAAATGATTTAAATAGGTTTTTCACTTCGTGTGGTCGAACGAATAGCCAAAATGCAGTAGATAAACACATCCAAGAGTTTTCGTATGCTCCAAGAGTTATGCAAGCGGGGTTCCGTGAATTTGCTTTCAAACCTGTTATTCAAATTGATGTTTTGAGAGCTATTCGTCGTATAACCAGTAATGCTGTAGGTTCAGATAGTATTCACATCCGTTTTGTAAAAGATATCTTGTTTGTCACATTACCTATAATCACATCTATTTTTAATAGATCCCTCAGAAATTGCATTTTTCCTTGTCAGTGGAAGTCTGCCCTTGTTCGTCCTTTGCAAAAGACCTCAACTCCTTCCACCTGCCAAGACTTCAGGCCAATCAGTATCTTGCCCGCTTTATCTAAAGGTCTTGAAAGAGTAGTTCACTGTCAAATTATTGAATACTTAACAAACCAGAATATTTTAAATGATTTCCAGTCGGGCTTCCGCACTACTCACAGTACCGAAACAGTTCTTCTTCGAATTACTGATGACATACGTAAAGCGATGGATTCTAGTCAGGGGACTATTCTTACTCTCTTTGATTTCTCAAAAGCTTTCGATTGTGTAAATCATCAACTTCTTCTTTTAAAATTGAGGGCATTACGGTTTTCTGACCAAGTAGTTTCCTGGCTAAGGTCATATCTTTCCGGCAGGCGGCAGTGTGTACAGATCGGTGACGAGACATCTGACTGGGAACATGTTACTTGTGGTGTGCACCAAGGCTCTATACTGGGCCCTTTGTTGTTTGTCCTCTATGTCAATGACATAACTTCAAGCATCACTCATTGTAAATATCACATGTACGCCGACGATCTCCAAATATACCTGCATTTTTGTCCAAACATGGTAAACTATTCTATTCAGATGATGAATGCTGATATATCCAATATAGTTAAATGGGCGAAAAAGAATGGTCTTAATCTGAATAGCAGCAAGACGAAGCCAATTATCATAAGTCATTCCCGGCTCAGAAATGCAATCAACCATGATACCCTACAAGAGATAAGTGTAAATGGACAAGCTGTTCCTTTTTGTAACAAGGTAAAGAGTCTTGGGGTAACAATCAACACTACTCTTACTTGGAACGAAGCCGTTGTCGAGACATGCAACAGAGTATTTGCAGGAATGCACTCGCTAAAAAGACAACACTTTCTACCTGCAGAAATCAAACTGATCCTGTTCAAATCACTCATATTTCCCTATTTTACTTACTGTAACTCAGTACTCAATGACATGACTGTATCACTTAGTGAAAGACTGCAAAGGACTCAAAATTACTGCCTCCGTTTCGCTTTTAACATACGGAGAGATGAGCATATAACTCCATACTATATCCAGTCTAAAATTTTGAAACTATCTGATCAGAGGTTTATCAAAATTCTCTCTTTTACTCATTCTTTCATTACAAAAAATCACCAAAATATTTTTCTAAAGATTTTGAGTACGTGGCGGAAAGAAGTTCAAGTGGATCAAGATCGGGATCTTCACTTTTGCGCATGCCCCATCACAGGACAGCTGCATACGACAAATCTTTCACAATAACGGCGTGTCGCTTATGGAACTCCCTCCCGATAAATATTACCTCAATCCCTAGCCATTCCCTGTTTGTGGTGTCTTTAAAACAACATTTCATGGAGCGGATGATTTCGGTCAGTTCGTCTTAGGGCTTGGGCTCTGCTGGGGTGGAGTTGGTAGCGAGCGGTATGAATGAGAGGACGTATGAATGGAAAAACATATTTAAAAATGTTTGCAATGCTCTGTTTTACTAAAATTATTATTGTTGTACAGTATGTTCATGTGAAGTGTAATAATGTAAAATGTATGTTTTTAAAACTGTTCATGCTAAGTTAAGTAGTAAGCTTTTTTTTTTCTTTGAATGACTTATAGCTATTTAATATGGTATTTTCATTTCTTTATTTAGTTATTATACTTTATTATTGTTTTACTTAAGGTTAAGTGTAAGAAAGGGCCATGTGGCCCTAACTTCGCCTTTTTTGTAAATTAATTATGTAATTAATTTTCAAAATAAAGAAATTTCTATTCTATTCTATTCTATACCCATATGTGTTGAGTAAAAGTTATTTAATTCTGAATCATCATTACTATTACGTATGCTAGACATTATATTGAAGTAAATTAAATATAACTATTAATGCATAAATAAATTTTTAAAAGGGAAGTAATAAAAATCATTGTTATTTATAGTATGAGAAATTGAGTTTTTTTTTTCAAAAATATTTCCAATGCATGCTTTTACCATAATATATACGGCTGAATGCTCACTTGAGTTTTTCAATGTCGGCGTAGGTAGATATCTTAAGCGCTCTGTCTCCGGGTGCCTTCCTTACAAAGAATTTTCCATCCCTGAACCATATGAAGCTATATCCTGCTGCTCGACCCTTCTCTTTCAGACTGGCGAAGAATTTTTTGTTTTCCGGGGAAAGGTGGTCGATCAGGAAAACTCTGTTGTTCGGGAACGTCGGGTTGATTTTTTTGGCCGTCAGTTGTTCCAACTGCCGGTACTTTGAAATCCACAGGTCTCTCGTGGTTCGGTTGTTAAACTGTATAATAACTGAGGGGGTGCGGTCCCGCTTGTACGAGGGCACCCGGTGTGCGGCGGCGACGTCAGACTCCGTCGTCTCCAGTCCCAGTGCTGCTGACACGTCCTTGACCACGTCGCTTATGTTCTCACCTGGAGTTACAGGTAGACCGCTTACTTCCACATTATTTCTTCTGGAATATTGTTCGATCTCTCTCAACCTTTCCCGTAGACCAGTAACTTCTTGACTGAGGGTCTCATTTGCAGAGCGTAATTCTAGGTTTTCGCGTTTTAATTCGGAAAATTGCGTTTTTAACTCCTCCATTAAAGCATTTGAATTGTCAAGCTTGTCGGATATAAACTGGGTGGAATTTGAAAGTTCTTGCATTTCATTTTTTACTGACTTACATTCTTCAAAGACTTCATTTTTAAAACTTTCCATCACACTTACTATAAATTCTTTAGTCACCATACTTGAAGTGGATGATGTAGAATTGACACTGCCAGCTGTTGAACCTTTTATTCCACAGTCCTTACATTTCCACTCCTTGTTAGAGCGTAGAACTTTCTTGCCATCTCCTTTAACACAACTAGCGTGTATCATGACACCACATGAACCAGCACACTTGATGTCACTCACGTCATCACACACCTTAGCACAGACAACACAAAGAAACATGTTGATAAATAAAATAAAACTTAGAAAATTTTAAGGCGAATATTGATTTAACATGAATAAATCACGCACGTGTCGAGCAACCTTTAAACAGCAGCGGTAAAGCGATAACGCACTAGCTCTTATCTGCTCGGTAGTTCGAGCTGGACTGAATCAAAAGAAGAATTGATTCGAAAGAAGATTTGAGTTGATTCAGGCTTCTTTGGGTAAAAATGCGTCGGATGGTATAGTGATTTTTAATTGGTTTAACGGTTGTCTCCAGTTCACAAAGTTGTGCTGTGTGGTCAGAGACACTAGCATGTATGACCATAGCTGTCAGCTGTTCTTCTATGTTTGAGCATACGCAGTCGATGGATGTTTTGGAGGTGGAAGTTATTCTTGTCGCTGGCAGTGGTAGCCGTGTTATATTGTGGCTGGAGAGCATGTCATTTAGCTTCCTAGAATTGTTGTCATCTTTTAGTCTATCAACGTTGATGTCCCCCATTATAATTACAGGGTGGTTTTCGGCTTTTGTTTCTTCCATAATTGTTGATAATGTGTGTAAGCTTTCTTCTAGTTGACTGGCTGGTGATCTGTATAAGCCCAAAATATGCAGTTGTTTTCTTCCTAGTAGTATTTTTACCATGACGACTTCGCAGGTGAGTTCCTCACAGAGTTCTTGTGTGTTGATGGATAGTGTGGATGCTGACAGATCCTCCCTGACCAGTATTGCCACTCCCCCTTTCTTATTAAGAGCCCTGCTGAAGTGGGTTTTCAGTTGGTAGCCTTGTATTGTTGTGTGCTCAATTTGTTCTCCTTTCAGTCCGTGTTCGCTTAGAATTAGGACATCAGGTTGAGTTTCTTCAAGCAGTATGTTTAGTCTATCAATTTTGTTTCCCATTTCTTGCATGTTTTGATGGAGAAATTTTAATTTGTTCTTACTAAACTCACAGCTTGTCTTATTATGAAGGGTTGTGATTTCTTTTTCATTACTGTGTTGATGTAAAGTCTTGTTTTGTATTTTTTTGGTCGTTCCTTGTTCTGAGGGCTGTTGGATAAAAAAAGATCTTTATTTTGGTAGTTTATGTTTTGCGTGCTTATGGTTTTTAGATCTCTCAGAAGGGGCATCAAAAACTCGTTTTTATTTAAAGCTTGGGCTTTATCAATGTTTTTTTCAAAAAACATCTCAAAAGTCTCATCTTCTCCTAACTTCTTAGCAGTATTTGGTGGCAGTTTGTTTGTCTGGGTTTGACTGTCTCCCCCACTATTCCCTACTTGCTCTTTGGTTGACAACAATTCTTTTGATATGGTAAGGGTTGTTTTTTTTGGCGGCTTTTGCGATATCTTTGGGTTTGTGTTTTGGGTTTCTCTGTGTTTTGCTAACTGCAAAGAGACGCTGAAATAATTTTTCTTATAGGTTTTTGTAGTCACAGACCTGGTTTAACTGAGTTGTGTGCTGCTTGGTCGTGGTGGTGTTTGAGTATTAGCTTTTAAACTACTCTGGACCGTTTCTATACTAAGTTCCACGGTTTTTAGTCGGGTATTTATTTCAGCTATTTCAGTAAGCAGATTCGTAGTGTTGTAGGCTATGATGGGGCTATGTAAGGATGCACTGGTTTGGGTTTCACTACTTTTTACTGATGCATATTCTTGTTTGGTATTTTCTACAGAGTCTGAGCGTTTTTCCAAAGAGGAGACTGTTTTTTCTAAGCTGCTTATTTTTAAAACATAGCTTTCAATAAGTTGATTTAGATTTTTGTCATGTTGTTCAAATATGGCTTCTGTTTCGGACCGTAGTACTTTTTCTTTAGCGATCTGTGCATCTTTTTCAGTGATTAACTTCATCAAGTCTTCTTCTTCATAATTTGAGCATGCTTCTCTTCATCTTGTTCCATTTGTTCAATTTTTGCCTCAAAACTTGCCAATTTAGTCCGCAGGATTTCATTTTGTTCTTTTATATATGTATTTTCTTGTAATAGAGCTGCTCCTATTTTTGCTGTCATTTCCAACTTGTATTAATCGTTCTCTGTATTTTCTAAGTTTTTATTTTCAATTAAACTCTTTTGTAGCTCCTTTATGGAGTCATTTAGGGTATCAGTATTATCCTTTGTGTTGGAAGTGTTTCCAGTCAATTCTTCTTGATTGTGTCTACAGTTTGTATATTTCCAAATTTTTATTTTACTAGGGGTCCACCTTTTTAGATCTTTCTCAGGTATCTGTTGGCAGCCTGCATGATACCACATATTACAGAGACTGGTGCATAGTATTCCAGAGTATTTTACCCCTATACCACAAGAGCCACATGGGTACTTTGTGGGCATTTTTATTCTTATTTTGAGCACTACAAGGTTTGTCAGACTCCTCTGTGTTAAAAAATTACAATTAATGTCAAAAGATGTAACTGTTTTTTATAACGAGGTTTGTCAGATTCCTCTGTGTTAAAAATTTACAATTAATGTCACAAGATGTAACTGTTTTTTATAGCGAGGTTTGTCAGTCTCCCGTGTTAAAAAAATTACAATTAATGTCAAAATTTACGATTACAATTAATGATCAGTTTTTAAAAGTTTGGCTGGTTCTTTGTCAGAGATCTTGAGGTTACGGGTTAGAAATAGATCAGTTTTTAAAATTTTGGCTGGTTCTTTATGTCAGAAATAAGTGTTCTTGATTAAATGACAATCAAGTGCCGTGTCAGTAGCTAGAGCAGTACAGCAAAATCGGTAACTGATGATAAAGAAATGTTATGCTTTAAAGATTGTTTTCTTTATATTCATGGGATTTCTATATATATTGTCATTAGAGCTATGTTACATCATATTTATTGTCTATTATAGTTTGATTTTATTGAATATGTCAGTATCAAAATATCTAATAATTTTCAATAAAATGGCTATCGGCAAACAATCCAGCAATTCATGGGGATCCCAACAATCGTTAATTTATTTAAGTCATATCTTCCTCCCTTGGCTCATTTTCATGCTATAAGATTACTTGAAAAAAAAAAAACAATGTACAGTATGTTTCAATTATTCCTATGAAGGAAAAACTGCTGTAGTATCATATTTCCAAAAATGAGTCAATTCATGTTATCTATAAAAGTGGTAATCATATTACCTGAACTGATTGCGAGCACAAGTCCCTTCAGTGACAGTCTCACAAGCGTCCTCATCACTCCAGTCCCCGCAGTCATCGTCTCCATCACACCGGAAGTCAATCCGGACGCAACGTGGATAGGAACATCGGAACTCCCCATCACTGCATGTTGGCACCTCCACCTCTGCAAGATGCCAATAACATTAATAGGAAGTTGGTTGGGAAAGCATTAATAACATTAGTACTCTAACACATTGACTGTGACAAAATAAACCTTTCATAACGTACCTACACGTTAACTAAACAATCAGCTCTTAATATACACACATATTGAAACAATCTAATAAAGTGTAACTGATTCAAACACAAACTTATACAGTCGCACTGTACACACTTCGCACAAATCACACTTCTCCGCCATGTACTGTCTTGATACTGAAAGTAGATAAAACAATACCAAGCATTCGCGAATGGAAAATGGACGATCATGCTCGAAAGGGAACAGCCAGCAGTAAACTAACATGTTAAATCATACAAGAGGCATGGATTGGGAAACAAAATTGAATACCTTCATTTTCAAGTTGGCTTCAGAATATTTCAAATATAGGATAATATAAACAAATTAACCAAATCAAATCAAATCAGTTTATTCCTTCAATAAAAATATTACAAACATATTTACAGTAAAAATCACATAAGGAATTACTCCCCACATGGACCAGAATGGTCTGTGCGTGGGTGAGGAGTCCCTATCATACAAAGTATTATAAATCTTTACTATTAAATGATCTAGTACAAAAAATAGTTAAAAAAATAAAAGTACAAATTATACATATGAGTGATAACAACAACAAAAATTAATAGTGTATGATAGAAATAATCTTAAAACTAATAAGATAGGAAATTACATTGAACAGACAGGAGATGGTTTGAGTTTGACAACTAGTTTAAGACTGTAAGGCCATAAAATCTTTTTATATTAATTTAGAAGAGAGACGTAAGTAATAGGCCTGTATAAAAAGAAGACGGAGCCACGAAAAAAGATAAATATAAATACATATTTACACATTTGTGCACACATATAAATATAGGCATACATACACATACGAAGGACTATACTTAATTAATTTATTGAATATTGACCACAGAATTCAAATGCACATGTACTGGCGCAGAGTCAAGCTGACATTTCATAAGCAGCTAGTTACCGAATCGTCAATTTGTCAGAGTGTAAATGGACCGAAGAAGAAACTCAGCATGGTCAGAACCGGCCCTGAGTAGCCAGGCGGTAACCAGTTGGAGTTAATTCGCTCCAAAACAATTAGTAGACTGTCAATATTTATAAAATAGCTTTGTATGTTAATATGACAAATTTTAATACCATCTGTACGTGTATCATTAAGTAAGACATATTTCACCGTAACTATCTGTCTGTTCAGATGTTATCCGTCCGTAGTTGTCCAAACAGTCGCTGTCCATGTCAGACCAGTATGCCAGTCTATCGCCCGCCGTGCCAGTGTGCCGAGGTTTTTAATACTAATAAAATTGTGTTGTTTATATTTCAACTTCAAACACATCTCTTACATAAAAAAGGATACAAAAGCGCAATACAGAATATACAAAATTAGGTATATAATAATGAATAATAAAATAAATAAATACTAAATTTGTAACGGAAACATAACATAACCAACCCTTTGTAATAAAATGAGCTGTATACTAAAAAAACACATTCACAATAGAATACATTCTCTAAGATACTAAAATTAATTAATTTGTTCATAACAGTAAATAAATGACCAAACCTTCAGAAAAATAGCAAGAATTAGATTCATAACATGTGAAAGTCAGAAGAAAAACACAATTGCTAATTTGAATAATATTTTATTAAAAGAACTAAAGTAACATCTGCATAAAATATTTACGTGTTCCGCACCTCCCTGAAGAGCTTCACCGTCTCCTTGGTGAGATGATCATTAATTCAGATTGGTCGGTACGGGAAGGAGGATGGAGTTCCCGGGCTGATAAGGTTCTTCTTTCTCTGTGTGCACGTATCCACTCCCCCTTGACAGAAAGTGACACAAAGCATACCATGATGTTTGGGAGTCCTTTGTCGCTATCACTACGTGAGGAAAGCCTGTGGGCGATTGATATGTCTCTTTGGTGGTAGTCAACATTCATCAGCCGGGCAAGGTTTTACAGGACGAGGTAGATATTCTCTCGAACTGTGGCAGATACACCAGATATGATTATGTTGTTGAAGATCAGCGATGTCTCTTTTTAAAAAGGGAACCTGGTGATGCATTGATACGTTTTCTTTTTTTAGTGCTTCTATGTCCGTTACGGCATTATCAGTAACAAGTTCCAATGCGGAGTATTGTTGTTTTAGATCACTGATGTCATTGACAATTTTGTCAATGTTACCTTGTATAGTCGTTAGCTTTACATCTGAGCTGTCCCACCTGGCATTGTTCTCTGTGCGGAAAGCCGCAATTGCCTCCAGGACACTTGCCGCACCAGCCAGCACGGACTTGCTCGCGCGACTTGTAGTGCATGAAGTTTCCGACGCACATTCTTCACACTTCGAATTTCTTCTGGTGCTAGGTTTCTTCTCTCCCTTGTACGCACTACACTGCAAGTGATAAACTCCACTGCACTTAACACACTTCAATGCCTCTTTGACTTAAGGAATGCCAGCTCCACACTTCTTACATTGATCAGCCATTAGAGCTAAGTAAAACACTTTTAAATTTGTAAATGAATGTAAAGATAACAAACAAAATACCTTACCTTACCTCCTTGGCCATTGAAACCCCAGTTGGTTTTTGGCCTCGCCAACAATGCCTCTCCATTCTGCTCTGTTCTTTGCTGCCTCAGGTGTAGTTCCCAATTTGTAAATATCTTTGAGGACCTGATCTCTCCATCTAAGTCTTGGCCTGCCAAGGGGTCTTCTACCGTCTGGGTTCGATCGTTCAATATAATTAATAATGGAGGTATTTTCTCGCCTCCACACATGTCCAGCCCACCTTAGTCTTCTACTTTTCACTAATGCTACTATATCTGGGTGAGTGTATATTTCTCTTAATTCTCTGTTCTTTCTTATTCTCCATACATCTCCTTCGCATACTGGACCAAACACTTTTCTTAATACTCTATTTTCAAATACAATAAGCTTCTTCTCATATTCCTTTGTCAGTGACCATGTTTCAGCTCCATATAGTAACACAGGGAGGACTAGTGTATGGTAGATTTTGATCTTAGTTTTCCTAGACAATATTTTGGATTTAAGTAATTTCTCTACTGCCCAATAGGTCTTAGAGGCTAAGACTAGTCTATTTTGAATTTCGTTTTCCTCTTTTATGTTTTGTGCTAGCTTTATGCCAAGGTATTTAAACTCTTCGACTTTTTCAAATTCCCACTTGTCCACTTTAATATTTTGTATTCTATTCATTCCCTGTCTTCTGGTTATATGCATATATTTTGTCTTATCCTGGTTTATTTCTAATCCCACCTTTCTGGTTTCTTGAATGAGCACTTTTGCTAAATTTTCCAGATCTGTTCTACTTTCAGCAAGAAGAGCAACGTCATCCGCAAAAGCTAATACATTTACTTTTGATCCAACATAGATCCCAGCTCTTAAATCTTTTGTCTTCCTGAGTGCATCTTCTAAGACTAGGTTAAAGAGTAGAGGGGATATCCCATCACCTTGACGAACTCCTGTATTAACTTCAAAGTCCTCTGTATATTCTCCATTTACCTTCACTTTACATCTTGATTTATCAATACATATTTGTGTCAATTTTATAAGCTTATAACAAACAAAATGTAAGACTAAAAATGTAAAACTAATAAAAGTAAATGTAACAACTAACACGAAAGCTTGAAGAAAAATCACTATAGAACATGATTTGACGCGGCGGGCAACAGACAGGCCAAAGACACTAGGTTAAAGTCAGGAGTACAGATCAGTGATGCTCACTCATCGGCTGCCTAATAAGAACTCGATGTAACCAGAATTGGATGTAAAAAACTAATGTAATAAATATTTGAACACATAAAAACTTCTGTGGAATAAGTAAACAATCGAATCTATATAGTATAGGTTGCACTAGTATTTATAAAAAACAAAATATTTCAATGCACTTTCACTTGGCTTGCAGTATATTTAACAATCTACATTGAAAGAAAAGTCAAATGTTGTAATTAAAGTATATATAAATTTAAATTGCAATGAATGTGCAAATTTAGTAAATAGGTCAACTGCAATATATAATACAATATCTACATCAAATTCCTCAGCCCTTAAATGAAAAGACCTGAAAGACAAAATGTTGTCAAAATGTATTGTTGACCAATTAGAGTTTAAATACAGTTGATGAAAAATGATGGATGGGATTCATACACATTTTTTAGTGAGGGATTCTTATAATAAATAAGAATGCATGGGAAGGATTATTTATTCTCATAGAAAAATTTAAGTCTCGTAATAAACTTAGGAATGAATAGGTTAATTTTTATTTGTAAAGATATAATTAAGTATATGAGGTTTTAGCGAAGAAGAATAGAGAAGACAACTAACAACCAGTAATATTTTACTTAAGTGAAATTATTTACAGTGTCTTATATTTATGGTAGAATGTAATATTTTTATTGAAATTATTTCCCCAATCATATGTAATGAAAGATTACTGTTTATCTAGTTAGTGCTGTATTTTATGAATCCTACTCACCACAATCAGCTTCATCTGAGCCATCCGAGCAGTCTTGTTCAAAGTCGCATCTCCAGGTTAGGGAGATACAGCTGCCATCTGAACATCTGAATTCCAACTCGGTACAATCCCTGAAATAACCAACAGGGTAATTTTGAATGCCAATAGCTTATCCACCATAACTCTAGAATCTATCTCTTGAACTCAAAATTATAATAATTTGAGAATATCCTCTCATTACAAAACCAGATGTCCTAAACTGATTGGGGCAGTGACGTGTGCAAATGACAATAATGGAATGAAACTGTGAAAGCTTTACTTGAACAAGTTTTACAGAGGTAAATATTCTATAAATAAAGATTATTTTAAATAGCTTTTATTCTAAATAAAACCATATTCATTTAAAATTTGAATCAAGTTTAAAATTCATTTGAATAAAAAAGATTGGATTTTCAAAAAATTGTTGAGCCAACTATACTCAAAGGTATATTTACATTTTGAACCAAAGTATCAAATTGTAGTCATACCAAATGGTTAAAAAAATATATTATTAATGAGATGCCAATCTCTTTCCTAACCTTTCTCTGCCCATTCCCACAGACTTCCTAGACTAATACTACAAGTATTACATTACAACTTTTGATGTAGCTCAATGACTTTTGATCTTTATAATGATATATTTAGCTTCTTTTACATTTTCATACTGTTTTAAAGATCTAGAATAAGAGGAAATAGTAAAATTAAATTTATATAATAGAATGGATAGGGCATCGGCAAACTTACCAGAGGAGATAGTCTTCAAACATATACAAGGCAAAAAACACCAAATATAAAACCTTTCCTTGCCACTGGCATCGTCCTCACATTTCAGAAGACTTGCGTTTTCTGTAACCTAAGGAAGATGTCAGTAGCACTAACATTTGCATCTTGTGCCTTTATATATTTCTTACATATATGTTTGTGGGATACCCCTGGTAAAATTTCTGACGCCTTATCAAACTTCTATTATATTGCTTCAAACCTAGTACCCTATAATCTAACCTAAAACAAAACTTGTGAATCCACAGACTTTATCTTAGCTCCTTAAAAATAATGTTTATGAAAAGGGTTAAGATTTTCTATTAGATCATATCACAGTATCGAGAAAGGAAGATAGTAGGTAGCATGTACATCTTCCATTTGGCACATAGCCAAAGTGACAACTGGTTGAAACAGCAAACTAACAAATGAACAAAAAAATGACTGATTTTATACCTGTGGCAACAATTCCAGCTGATTAGTGGTGAATAGCTTGCTTACTAATTAACTGAAAGCTCACATGTGATTGGTAGATTTAGTTACCAATATTTATTGAATAACCATACCAGCTGATTACGCCCACGTGGCATCACAGTTTACTGCTCAGCCTCATTGTGATACCGACCCTATTTTCAAGTTACTGAGAGGATCCATACTATACAATATTCATTCATAAGCCAAATCTTAGCTTACTATGATTTGGGAAAGTTGAAATATTAGCAATGAGACAGTGAGGTATAAGTATATGGATATAGGCTAGATATTTTACATTTTTGTCATATGATCTAGTATTAGTTAAGCACTAAAATTAATATAAAAAATAGTAATCAGTACTAATATACACATAAATAATGTATGAAGAGCAGAATAGCTTTACTTACGTCCTTCGAGTACAGTTCATTTCATCCGAATAGTCTTTGCAGTCATTGTCACCATCACAGACCCAGTCCAAAGAGATGCATAGGCCATTGGCACACTCAAACTGAGTATTACTACAGTTTAGAGGAGCACCACCTGAAAAATAAAACTTATATTTATAATTTAGGATGATATCCAGTTTGAAAGACACCTCAGTTTAGTTTAGATAAAATGAAATATTTCTTTTAAATAGTTTACATTGTCGCTTTTGGGTAGTGTTTTTGTGTTACAATAAAAATAATTAATTGCAGAATCAGTTGAAAGACTGTAAGTAGATTTATATATAAATATATGCACTGCTAGTCAGAAACAATACTGTTACTGAATTTCTTTCAATTGGATTTCATAAATATCGGTACAACTTACTCTTAAGATTAAAGTAACATGAGATATTTTAAATGACAGTTTGAAAATGTTCAGTTTTGGATCAAATTAATGACTCAAAATAGAATTATTTTAAAGATCCATAAGATATCATTATCACCATTTAGTACAGGTTTCAGCATTTTGCTGTGTTTCTTTAATCATATGAGTGCCTATTTTTGTCTAGGACTTATTCACTTCAAAATCACTTTTGTTCCCAACACCTCTTTCATCAATCCTCATTTTAGGTATAATAGCGCAGATATATAAAGTACCACTAGTAGATCTAAATTATCATTTTACGTATACAAATATATTCAGTTAAGAGAGAGATAGTTAATTGGTTTAGATTTAGATCCTCTCTTTCTACTTCTTTGGAATCCTTTAATACTGTAACAATGAAAATGGTATAAAAGTGTTTTATATCACATTTGATGTTACAAAAAGATTAATCCAAAATCCAAGCAAAATCAGTAGACTCCTCAAAGAAAGGAGCAGGAAATATATGTGAGCATAATATAGTTTGCTCAAAGCTTCAACATTTGAAAAAAAAGGAAAGTTAAGATGAGTGTTAATATCAACATTCAGGGGAGATACGAGTCATCAAACATACCAAAGAATACAAATCCACTGCACCTTGCAGTAGTAAACAAATAAAGACACTTAACAAGACAACAATTTTCAGTGCCTCTAGTTTAGGTTTTACTCATCTTCAAGAAGTGCCAGTAGCTGATGCTCTATCTCTCCTAATACATCAATTCCTGGCCTGGTGTCCTTTAACCTAACCAATAAAAATCCAGTATACCACTGTTGACAAACATGTACTGCTAAAGCGTTCATTCAACAGTTGTTTTTTAAAAATCTCTGAATCACTAAGCAAAGAGGTTGAATGAAAACTATAATTTTCAATACTTGTAATTATCCAATAATAATTCACTCATTCTTACGATTTAAATTCAGAGAAATGTATAACTAACCGCAATGGGTTTCGTCTGAGAAATCACCGCAGTCATCTTGTCCATCACACAGCCATTCTTTCAAAATACATTTGCGAGTGCGAGGACACCTCACATTACCCAGCTCCTCAATACACTCTGCCTCAGTGTCCACACAGTCTATCTCATCCTCCTCATTGACACAGTCGGCGTCCCCATCACACCGCCACGAGTTGGGAATGCACGTACAGGATATGCCACATAAGACCTCGTTGTTACGACACAATCCACCACAAGGTAGTCTTGGATCTGACGGATGTTCTGCTTCCACTGCAACAGATCATATTGTCAGTCAATACATTTACTGGTGAATATGTCATTAATAAATAAACCTTTCGAACAACTTAATATCGGGCATATTATATTTGTCACAGGGTAAATGACAATACATCACACATTGTTTTTTATAAATGAAGAAGTTTAATTGGGTAAAATATTTTTTGACATAATCTTCATATGATTGCAAACAGTGGCGGTTACTCCATAAGAGCACATGAGCACGTGAACTCCCTGTGAGATTTGAAAAAGAAAATGAACCACATTTAAAGTTTAGGTTAAATTATTTACACATTGAAATTAAGAAATTTCAATTTTTAAACTTTTTAAACAAAAGAAAACTCAAAGAGGCGCCTTCAGCTAGCTTCCGCTAATCCCGCAGTACTGTCGCACAGTCCCGGTTGTGCTCCATAGCGTATATGCAATGCCTAATCAGCTGTTCTGTCTGGAAGGCGGTGGTGAGGCCGTCTGTAGTAGAAGCCAGCGGTGCACACTTGCCGTGTGCTCCACTCCCACTCCTTTTAAAATCTGTTGTTTGGTTAAGTATGGTTTTTAACTACGTTAAAATATGTTGTAAAATATTTTAAAATGCATGTTTAAGCGTATAGTTTTTACAACATTTTACTTGTGGGGTACTCCGTACACCCCAAAACCCCCGGAGTGTGAACCCCCACTTTACTAGGTCAAAAGCCGCACTGATTGCAAATTGATTTTGTACTTATCTCCCCGAAGAAGTCTTATGAGTTCCTATTTCTATTTAACTGAATGTTGCCAAAGTACCCTCTATCTAACCTAAGAATCATTACAAATACATGGCCTTTATTTCAAAATGTCTTAATCATTACGCAGGTGTTTACTGTGTTCCGTAGCTTTATTTAAGTGAATATTTAGAAACATATGTTTCTATAGCTAACCCCGAGCATTAATGACTCTCGGTGAGTGAGAGAGTGAATGTTTGTATACTTATATTATTTACAGCCATATATTCAACAACTGGCTCATGAAAAAGAAATAATTAAACGTCTATATTTGAAATTTCAAAGTAATACCTCGCTCCTCATATTGTCCAGTCATGACGACTCTAGGAGGCATAAGATCTAAGGACTCCTTCATGGGCCATCGAGGAACAGCATCAAGGGGATGGGCAGGAGGTTGTAAACCTTGACCCGGCTGTAAGTGTTGTCGAATCTTGTCTTTCACAAAGATGTGTTGGTGAGGGTTTGGATGTTCAGGTTGATGGGTCCCTGGAAAACAGAAATCAACACTTTATAACAAGAAGAGTGAAATTTTTGATTAAAATAAAGTATTCTTCTGCCTTATTCAACCTCTAGGTATCCATTTATCATTAAATAGATTATTTTGTATAATAGATAATTGCTACTCTACAACTGTATTTAAAAATATTCAATTCAATTACTGTCATATCCAACACATTTAATAATGCTACTAGTGAAATCTTCCATAAATGTAAGAAAATCGTCAAATCTTTCACAGTTAAGGGTAAAAAAGTAAAATGAATGTAAATACCTTGTCATGTTAAGTTTCTTCTCTTGAGTAAAAAAGTACAAAAATTCAGCGATGTAATTACTGTGTATATATTACCTCTTTATTAGTAAAAATTTTCACTAAAATTAACCACTAAATTAGTAACTTAAAGTTAATTAAAGAACATAACATGCCAGACCGAATGGAAAGTTAGAAATCACATTTCTAATTTTAAGTTGGACATGGGACTAGGTCTGCTACCCTAACTAAGACAATATATTAGAGTTGTCTCTGGAGACTCTACTTTTCCAAACACCGTTATGATTTTAAAAGTTTATTTTTTTGTAAGTTTTTATTATAAGTTTATACTTGCCATTATTTTATTATAGATAACTTGCTTGAATGATATATATTCTGCTAGAAACAGGGCCTACTAAATCAAAGGAGACCCCCATAAAACACTGACCATCATAGGTTTCATCTTTCACATTTCTGAAGGCATACACAGTCTTTATTTTGTACTAGTTGTGTTCATTGGGGGCTAAACCTTCAAGTTATTATTGGAGCCTACCCAAGTTGTTCATGAGATTAAAAATTGATCAATGGTGTCTACCCAAGTTGATCACAAGTGGCTTTCCAAGTTGATTGTAGGGCAACCAGCTACCCAAGTTGATGACGGGGCTACATACTACTCAAGTTGATTATGGGTGGGCTACCCAAATTAATTACGAGGGTTACTAAAGTTGATTATGGGTGGCTACCCTAATTGATAGCGGGGACAACCAAAGTTGATCATGGCTACCTCAGTTGATCAACAGTGAGATGCTACTGGAGTTGAACTTGAAATACATCTATTCATACTTAACAAATTATAACCATTCTTACAGTATTTTTACTTTTATTTGCAATACTAACTAATGGCAGCATTAACTTATCAGCAGATCGATACTGCTCGCCCACGATGATTGGGCCCCTTAAATATGGCATTGGCCCCTTATATAGACAACAGCGCAACAGCATGGCACAAGCAGCTGTGAGGATATGTAAAATGTTACTGCAGAGCAAAGGTGCCCATACTCGGGGGCAGGGGGCTTGGCCCCCACTGGCTTCCAAGATAAAAATTAGACTACTTCACAATAAAGAAAAAATTTGATTTGCAGTTAGTTTGAACAAACTAAGATACTGTCACTTTTCAATATTCAAAATTGTTTTTATTGTGTTAATGTCTAAAAATATTATTACTTAATTATTGTTGCAAGCTCCCTGTTGATTGTGAAGCGGGTGAGTACGCGTGTGTATACCTCTGTGTGTTAGCTTACTAAAAACTAACTAATTAATTATTGATTACTAAAGTGTAAAGGCAATAGTTTATCAAGTATTAAGATTATAGCGTTTTCTTGAGAAAACTTAATTTCTGTATACCTCCACGACTGCTGTAGCGCTGTGGATTAGCAGCAGGAGGGCTCCGAAGAGCCGCACTGCCAAACATCTGCCAAGCAGCTCCTCGATGTCCGTAGGGAGGCGAGTCTGTCACTTCTGCTGTGACCAAAACTGAAAGAAACGTTGTTTGACTTAGTTTTTAAGCAATTTAGAGTAAAATTAAAGCGACATCACAATATAATAATGACACTCCATTAAAAATTGGCGACAAGCACAACGCAAACGATTTTAGCGCCTCTATTTACATCCACAGCTGTTATTCGTAAATGTCAAAAAACATATGTCTATAATCTGTCATGTCACTTTTTCTATTATTATTCCATTTCTTTACAAGACACACTGCAATGCAATGTTAACGTGATGTAGTTTTATGCTCCTGCCATTAGGAGCGCTAGTTTTGCAGCATTGCAATGGAAGTTTTGCTACTTTATATTACTATACTATGGTAGGCCTAATATCTACAAATATTCTCAGTCATAATGTGCTTTCTGCCTCTATTCGTCTGCAGTCTTGTTTACATACGAGTAATTCATAAAAAAAAGATGTTTAATATGATGTTTGTGGCCTAAAATTATATAATTCATTTAATAAAACATTAAGATTATGAGGCAAGTAAATAATAAAGTAAGCTTCATAAAACAAGAGAAAATTTGAAAAAACAAAAATGTTTAGTATAAATTTCACGTTAACTATTTTTAGCTGTGATATAATGGATATACAAAAATTAGAGAGTAAAACTGACAGACAGTCTGAAAAGGTGAAGAATCATAAACTATGTAGATTGATAGACAACAAAGTAAACAGGGGCATACCCAGGGTTAGTGTTTGGAGGGGGCAGACTGACACATGTAAAAAAACGTCATTCAAACTCAAATTATCTTTATTTGCATATTATCTATAATGACACATATAAGTCATTATAATAGTCATATAAAGCTTACAAATGTTTAAATTTATGAAGAAAGAGCTACCCTCTATAATGATGAAGTAGCTATTTTAAACTATTGCCTATTACAATTATTGTTGAGTATTGCTCTCCTTTGTTTTTTTACAAAAAAAATTAGGTTTGGGGAGCCCGGGCCCCTTAGCCCCCCTCTGGGTACGCCACTGAAAGTAAATGAAGTGTTTAAAGAAGTAAATTAGTAAGAAAAGGCTTGTAATACAAAATTCACTGGAACATTTTTAGAAGAAAATAAAAGCATGTCTCAGTTGGGGATGAAGCATGTCTCTCATTATTTGTTTTTTATCCATGATCTAATGATGAAAATAGTAGCAATGAAGGAAATCGAAGAAAAATAATCACAAAGAAAACAATATTTCCTTAACTTAAAAAAAATATATATGTATGCCGATGCCCATATCTCTGTAATTTACAAGAGAATATATTATCTGATGCTGAGTTACATCATATTTACGTCCCTTAAAATTCTGAAGTTTCATTTCCAATACAGTTTAGAGTAGATTATTTTCGGGCACGTTCGTTCTTCGGGGGACTGTTACATTTCTCAGTTTAAGTCAGCTACTCAGCTCTTTGAGGAGGCCCCTATGCCTTGCAGTGAAGTCTGATCCTGTACGCTTGACAAGGTTTAGGATCTTGCTTCTGATATTAGGATCCTCCATTGCGCTTGGATAAGAGCCCTCAAATTGATCCAATGCCTGAGGTTTTAGGATAATGTGGTCTGTGATCTCTTCAACTTGTCCATATTAGCAGCATAGTGGTGCTTCTTTTATAGGTGTTTTCTGAAGTGGCCAGGTCCAGTAATGCCACTGTCCCACTGCAGACCTCAGCTGTTTCCTGTTAGTCAAGGTTTAACAGGGACCTTTTACAAGGGACTTGCCAGTCTTGGCCAGGATAATTTTGTCACAATTTCCTGTGTTTTTCCCTGGTTTGATCGGTTGTTCCGAGTTCAGCAAAGGAACTGCTAACTCCACACATGTTCTGGGCCTAAAAATAATTGTTGACCCCTTTTTGGCCATCCAATTTTGTTTGATAGATGTCTATTCAGTTGTATAAGTCAGTTGTGTTTTACTAAACTGCCAAATTTTAGAAAACTATCTTGATGTTAATAAAAGAACTGAGAGAAAACACATTCAAATAGATAAAATAAACACTACAAATTAGAGTTGGCTACTGTGGACCTATAATTGTTTCCCCATAAAAAATTATTTCCTGCAGGAATTTCTAAGTAATTTTGTTTGGTGATATATTTCATTCACTTTTTGCGCTAAATGAGTTAGGAAAAGTGTAATATTTATAACTGATTGTTATATTTAATGCCACAATATCTTTTATTAGACAAATTACAGAGAAAAAAAGAAATTGGGCCAGTTTCTTATGTTTGCAGTGCGTGTCTCACCAGCAGTTAGAAATAGATTAACACTAATGTAAACCTTTATAAATCTGTAGTAATAATGACTACATTTATCCTTGAGGATTTGGAGGGGAGTAAAGTGTCTGACAAAATGCTGATCCTGCTACCGACAAAGCAAACTGGAGAACTACTAACTTCTTGACACCCAACTTTTCCAACTCGACACCCATTCAGCGCACTATTAGATCCAACCTCTGTTTCATTCTTCACTGTGGATAAGGTCACTTTTCAAAATAACTATTTTACAAATGTATTCAACATAGCATAGAATAAGCCTGATTCATTTTCCATTCAACGAGTAAGACTTCGATACTGATTACCGTTTGTTTGAACACTGTAATACTGACTACAGGTTATTTGGAATCTGTGATACTGACTACCGGTTAATTGGAATCTGTGATACTGACTACCGGTTATTTGGAATCTGTGATACTGACTACCGGTTATTTGGAATCTGAGATCAAAATTATGATTTGTTTGGATGTAGTGATACTGACTACCGGTTAACAAGAATCTGATATAAAAATTATGATTTGTTTGGACGTAGTGATACTGACTACAGCTTACTTGGATCCCGTGATAGGCTACTGATTACCGGTTATTTGAACTCCGTAGAACTGATTACACATTTTTTGGACTCTGTGATGTGTCTGTTTGAGTGCCTAAAATGTATCTGAACTTGATGGATGATACTGATTGCCTAGTTTTATTTGGATCCTTCATATTAATAGCAGAATTACCTTTTCAATTCAGAACTTCAATAAATTCACAGTAATATTGCTTAAAGAATAAAATAGGAATATTCATCCAATATTTTACATATCGACAGAATTATGCTGTACTTAAAATATCCTGCAAATTCTATTCTCTGTTTTGTTTTTATAATAATAACTTAAACTTTGCTAGTAACACATTTTTGGACACGTATCAGTGGCCTATAGAATTTAACTAAGTTGAGCCCGCATATTAGGTAGGCAGTCATATGTTACGTTCCCTTTAGGTATCATTTAAGACTTAAATTAACGCCCAAACTTGTTACATTGCCTGGACGTACTTGTAACTTGATATTTATCTTTGGAGTGAAGGACTTAACCCAGGTAAAACACCTGTTAAAGATTGTTCATTTCCTGTGTAAGTGGAGTTGAGGAATCCTTCCTACACAAGGGAAGTCATGTGAGAGAACAAAGGAAGGAGGGGGGTCCATTGAGAACTGGGTCTTACTGGCCACAAGGTAGCGGTTATGTCTTGGCGTTAAAAATACATGTCGTCGGGAGGCAGCGCAGGGTGGTGGAGATCAATATAGACCCTGTGGGGGCGGCACGGGGGCGGCGTCCTATTATTTGGCTTTTGTTTAATTGATATCTGGACGAGAAGCGTTGGAAGATCTAAATCCAGTCAATCTGTCTATGTCGACAGGTACGACAAGAAAGAGCAATTGTATTGTATTACCTTTTGTAGTTTCAATATAGATTTAGGCTAGTAGAATTGTGATCAGTCTGTTTTGTTCAAGTACAAATAATAATAATAGCACTGTATTAAGACTACTAACCAACGCAGTCTCAAAACTTGGTTCATTATAAGTTATATTAGATTTTAGATTCTTCATTATTAACCTTCCAACTAAACAAATTTGTTTATTACGCGTTAAAATCAATGAACAATTAACATGTTTTAAGAAGACGTTAAGCAATCTGTACTTTAGTCATAACCCAATCAATCTTCATTAATTATGTTGAGCGTATGGTATGTCAAACGTCCCTTAGCTGATTCATGTTGAAAATACGTGTTTTGATAGTGAAGGAGGAATCGTGCAGTTTTTAACGTTCCTCGGATATTTCTGAACTGATTCTTGCTGAATATCAGGATTGAAAATGTGGAGGGGAGATTACGTAGTTCGACGAACGTCGCCTGGCAGTTTTAGAATTGATTGTTGTGTAGGGCAGAGAGCACGGGTTGTCAAACGTTCCGTGGCAGTTTGAGAGTAGATTTTTTAGAGCGATGGGTTGTGATGGTAGATGGGAGATTACATGGTTTGTTGAATGTCCTTTGGCAGTTTGTGAGTAGATTGTTGTTAAGGGCGAGGGTTGTAATAGAGCAGAAGAGAGTGTATGGTTTGTCGAACGTTCTTTGCAAGAAGTTAGTTGATTGTTGTGGAGGGGAGGGTTGTAATAGTGGAGGAGAGATTGTATGGTTTGTCAAACGTCTCTTGGCAGTTTGTAAGTGGATTGTTGTGGAGGGAAGGGTTGTAATAGTGGAGGAGAGATTGTATGGTTTGTCAAACGTCTCTTGGCATTTTGTAAGTGAATTGCTGTGGAGGGAAGGGTTGTGATAGTTGAGGAGGGATTGTATTAGAATAATTGGTGGTTTTTATTAAAGTAACAATTAACTGATTCTAAAATGAATTATTTTAATGATTTGACAATTGCCAGACTTATTTACTTGTTGCTATTTCTCTATTTTTACCAAGGGCACAGTTACAAAGATTATAAAACCAGTGAAACTAAACAAAATGATGAACGGGGCAGATCCCTTTCAAGTGTTATTTCTGAATTCTTTCTTATAGAAAACAATAACAATAACTCCTTGTTTTAAAGGCTAATTGTATCTACAAATGACGTCATAATTACAAGTATTAGATATTAGTTTACAATATGTAATATATACAAATTGCTCAATTCTCGCTACCCCGCCTTTCGCATTATATTCAGAGTGTCCTCTGTCGTTCTGCTCAGTGCATTTCGCTCGCCCCCCACATATGGCGAGGGCTCCCCTCACTGGACCCCCGTTGCTCTATTCAGAATGGGAAAACAACAAATGAATACTAAATCAAGGTGCAGTATGAATCACAAATGAAAAGTGAATAGAAATTAACAACTTGGGCATTATAATTTTTTAAAGAATAAATCAAGTTATTTTTAAATGTTATAAAAAGCCAGATTCAATTGTATACAAACTGTATGTTTGAATGCAATTATCAAATCAGTAGCAAGGTTAACATTTGGCATATAGTATAGGGTAAGAATAGTCGGTTATTATGCAGTTTCTTGCCACCGAACAAAATTTGTCAACTTTGTCTGAAGAATGTTCTGTATTTTAACGAGATATGCTTTTAATTCTGCGGAAATTACGGATTTTACAGAAACATTACAAAAATTAATGTCACAACTTTTAGTATTTTTGACATATTTCCGTTAATTTAAATGCGATTATAATAATCTTTTTTCAATTTGATTTTTTTGTGCCTAATACGAATTTGAAAACTATTCTGGTTTATAACAATTAGTTATCGAGATATAACGGAAAAGCCACTTCGCGGCGAATCGCGATTAATGGCCATTACGTGATCATTATAAACACCAGCTATTAACCTCAAAAACCAAATTCACCCATACACCCACCCGAATTTAACGCAAATTACGAATTTCTGGTGCGTGAACAGACGATTAGGATAAGTTAGTTATGTTTGGTTAGGGAAGTAAAAAGTGTATTTTCGGGCCGAAAAAATAATTTTATCGAAAATCCAATTATATATATTCCTGTTCAGAATAAAAATATGTAAAATTAAAAAATTGAAAAATAAAAAAGTTGTTTTCGCTGTCAGATAAAAAACAGGTTTTGCACGGTTGAATTCGACCTCCTCAAGAGATATAAACTCATATTCGACCACTTTTTCAACAAGAAATATTATTTTCAGAAGTGGCAAGAAATTGCATAATTGACGAATAATATTTAACCGAATCACTGCAATTATATTGGAACACAAAAATGTTTCTCACCTTAAATAAAATCTCCAGTATTTTGCAGGATAGTGTTAGATAACTTCTCTAGAGAATTTTAGGACCTAAATACAGATTCTTATTAACAATTCCAAATTACCTTGTTAATATATATGTGAACATATAAAAACCCTTCTCCTTTGCTTTATGGTCTACCGTTAAGTATTGTTATTGTTGATAACATTAATCATAATATGACCTACTAATAAAAATATATGTAGGCCTATCTGACTGATATATAAACATTTGTTCGGATTTTATCTCTGCTCTTATAAATTTTGATCTTCATCGTTAGTATTGTTTTTAATAATTAAGACTATTTTCCGTTTTACATTAAATGTTTGTTTTATCTGTCAAATATCTTTTATTTATATCTTGTTATCAATTTTATATAACTTTAGTAATTATATATTTTGTTATCTTGCATGCACAAAATTAACATAGTCCTGCAGTTTTCCACTTATCCGCTTGTGTTTGTACTGTATGTTGTTTTTTATGTAGCTTTAACAATCATGTTATTTTCCGTTTTGCATTAAATTTTTTTTGATCTGTCAAATAGCTTTTATTTATATCTTGTTATCAATTTTATATAACTTTAGTAATTATATATTTTGTTATCTTGCATGCACAAAATTAATATAGTCCTGTAGTTTTCCACTTATCCGCTTGTGTTTGTACTGTATGTTGTTTTTTATGTAGCTTTAACAATCATGTTATTTTCCGTTTTGCATTAAATTTTTTTTGATCTGTCAGATAGCTTTTATTTATATCTTGTTATCAATTTTATATAACTTTAGTAATTACTGTATATATTTTGTTATCTTGCATGCACAAAATTAACATATTCCTGTAGTTTTCCACTAATCCGCTTATGTTTGTACTGTATGTTGTTTTTTATGTAGATTTAACAATCATGTTATTTTATGTTTTGCATTTTCAAAGTTATTTGGGTGTTTTATGATCTTGTACAGATTAATTTTTTTAATATAACGTATGATATAAAATTCTTTGTTTTTGCCTGTTGTAGCATGTATCTCCTCTTATTATCTGTACGTATCTAAATTTGCCGGCGTGGTGGCTCAATGGTTAAGGTAAGCTCAATCTTCGGACTGCGGAGGGTAAGGCCCAAGGTTCGAATTCCCCACTGGGCCAACTGTCGGTACTTCACGCGTTAAATAAAGTTCACGCACAGGCCTGCAGGCCTATGATAACTGGCGATTGAAGTAAAAAAAAAATAAATAAATAAAATAAAAAAAACAATTTTTTGACTAAATCATCAATGTTTAATTCTGTTCGTATTGTTAATTTAATGTAAGTTGATAGGGCTTAATTGTTATTAAAAATATTGATATTATAATTAATTGAAAATCATTTTATATTTTTAAAGCTTCAGATGACCTCTGATGTTTTTACTATTAAATCTATTTTAACTTTTAATGGATTTTTGATGTGTGCAACGCCCTTCAAAAATAACAGTGCGTCCCGCAACCTCTTACCGGGAGTTTTCAAATCATTGTTGAGACATACCCTACATAAGTGTTTGTTTAACACTATAAATTGTTCGAATAAAATAACTTTGGTACTGGCGGAACGCCCTCACTCCACTGGTCTGAAATGACAAAACTCTGAGCTTTAATTTGCTGTCAAACTTAAAATGAGTAAGCAATAATTTTCAAACTAATTGTATAGTGTCCACCAGTTTATATTCTTTAAGGAAAAATTATGCCGGAGATTTTTCTTGAGCTAAATTGCTTTTTATAGCGATATTTGTATTTAAAAACACGGTTTTATGAGTGAAATTGGGCGTGAGTCGTCTTCAACCTGTCCCTGTAGCAAAAATAATAATAATAAAATAATTTCTTGTGGATGGATGACAGTTTGATTCATTGTGATTAGTTTGGTAAAAGTCTCATTTAATAATTCAAACAGGTTAATGAGAAATTAATTTTTTTGTAAAACCTTGCAAACTCGGAAACGAAAAACGCTAGACAAAATTTATTTGAGCAAACATTAACTGTGTTATTTATGTATAGTTAAAATAATACTGTGGTACTAATAAAACATGCGGAAAAATAATGAAGAGTTGATGAAGTAAACTCATAGTTCGTTTACATCGAGGCTGTGTCGGACGCGTAAGGTATACTCTGCTCAAGGGAAAGTGTAGACTGAATATTCAGTCCAAGCGTAAAACGATTCCGATCGACGATATTTCCAGATAAGAAATGTTTCTCCAGTAAGAAATAAGGTAAGTTAGTTGACTTTTGACTTTGAGGTGTGTTCGAGTTCAGTTCTTTATCGATTTAACAGTGCTTAGTATAGTATAACCACTAGTTTGTTTTTATTACAGTTATTTAGTTTTAGTGATATAACACGTTTTTATTTATTTAGATGTGACAATAATGCTATAGGATTCAGTGTGTATATAATTATCAGTGTTTATTGCAATTATAATATTTAGGCTCTTCCAAATTTTAGGAAGTGTTCTATTAGTAGTTGACAAGAAATGTTTGCAATGGAAGAGGCAAGAGATGAGCCAGTGACTGTACATTGTGCGTGTGGTATCACTGCCGCCTTGTTGACAATCGAGTTTTGAAAACTTCTGAATCTTTCTTCCTAATTCAAGAAAATTCAATTTAATACGAGAGTACGATTTTAGTGTCACTTAAATAACACGATTAATTTAGGTTTAAAGAAATTTTATCTAGCGTTTGTCATTATCGAATTTACAAAGGTTTACAAAAAAATTAATTTCTCATTAACCTGTGTGAATTATTAAATGAGACTTACCAAACTAATCACAATGAATCAAACTGTCATCCATCTACAAGAAATTATTTTATTATTATTACTTTCGCTACAGTAACAGGTTAAAGACGACTCACGCGCAATTTCATTCATAAAACCGTGTTCTTAAACACAAATATTACAATAAAAAAACAAATTAGTTTAAGCAAAATATCCAGCATAATTTTTTCTTAAAGAATATAACATGGTGGACACTATACAAGTAGTTTGAAAATTATTGCTTACTTATTTTAAGTTTGACAGCAAATTAAAGCTCAGAGTTTTGTCATTTCAGACCAGTGGTGCGTGGCCGTTCCGCCAGTACCAAAGTTATTTTATTCGGACTATACATAAGTGACAAGAGAGCTTTTCCACTTCCAAGAAGGCTGTGACTGCTGAAATTGACTACTTCCAGAAAATGCCGAGAGATAGAAGCAAAGTTTCCTGTTTCAAAGTTCCCTAGATAGACTATCCTACATATGTAACCTGGAAGAAAACTTTGGGTAAAGACAATCAATAAACAAAGTGAATAACAAGGAGAGGCCGTCAAACATATACGTACAACGTGTCCATGAAGAAAAGCTAGATAAAAACAATCTTTAGCGTTCTTAAAACTGAAGAAAAAAACCAAAGCTATATATATATATATATATATATATATATATATATATATATATATACTATCTGGTGGGACACTTGGAACGGACTTGGAACACTAACATCCTAAACGTTAAATGTATAGATTAGTATCTAGTTTGTGTAGTATTTACATATTATTCTTTACTTTACAAATAACAACAAGTTTACATTATTTTAATTACTTTTTAAAAACTAGGATTTCCAGAGATTTATTTCTATATAGTTTGTAGTCGTAGACAAACAAATTAATTGTTGATACGATAAAACTAATTGACATTATGAAGTGTGATATAATATACCGTATATTTTTAAGAATTAACAAGCCATTTCTTTATTACAAACTTGTAATCATAGCGTTGTTTGCAGTAATTTGTATTGGTGTTTTGTTCAGTGTACGCAGAGTGTTTTGTCATTTACTAGTTATATCTGTAGTAACTGCAAGTAGGAAAGTAAACAAATAATCCACCATAAAAGATCAACATTTGACATTTTTTAACATATATTACAGTTTTTCAATAAACGGTATCCAATCCATTTATATTTTTATCGAAGTGTCGAACAACTTTAAATATTTTCCAATCGATATTAAGGAGAAAAACATAAGAACAGTAGAAGTAAACAAATTTCCATCCTGAACAACAAAGAGCGAGCTGTTTCTTGTTTGAAATTAAGAAATTTCATAGTTGGGACCAATCAATCTCTGCATTCCAAATTTGCGCAAAGGACTATATGTTTCTAAATTAATCTATCAACGCAGCCGCGCTATCTTTTGGTGTTTGTTATATTGGAGTCAGCTTCTGCTCTGCCTGAATACATTGTAGAAGGAACATAAGAAACACTTACACTCTTGGGTTTGTCATACATAATTATACCCTCTTGAAATATATAGCAGAAGAAAAAAATCACTGACCGATTAATTATTTAGTTTTGTTGTGCCGAAGGGATGGACGCCAAGGCACGTACGTTAGGGAACCTTAAGGTGTCCTCAAGCACGTTCAGGAAGGGGGTCGAACTGACTAATTGACGTCTGAACGTGCCGAAAGGGAGGAAAGAAAGGAGCTTGCCTTACACCTTTCGACACGTGGCGAGATGAGGAGCTATATTGTAGAGGGTTGGTTACGTGACATGAAATGACGCATGAATCATGAAATATTGATTAAGGACTAATCCAAAAGTGAATAAACGATATATGCACGAGATAAGGACGCTGTGGCGTCGGAGATAGCGTCGTTTTAATCCTAAACAAAGCAGCGGGAAGACATGCGTAGGCTACGTAGCGTGTGTGGACGGTGCCACAGAGAAAATTAGCTGATAAGTTCACTTTCTTATAGCCGCAGCGAAACCAAAGTGGCAGCTTTATATAGATTCCAACTAATGTATAGTTCTAGAGTAATAATTATTAAGTTAATCCTTGATGATTTTGGGAGAATAAAGGGAGGAACTGACAAGGAGTTGGCTCTGCCATCACGCGGCAAACTGGAGAAATAACTACCCGGCACAAATTTAGTGCAATATTGGATGCGACCTATATTTTTTTCTGTTCTGTGACAATACCCAGTCAGCGCAAGTGGGCAAAATGTTTGTTTACACCTTTGTAACATAACATAACATGGTTAACGAAATGTGGATGCAGATTTAGGCTGGGGGATGGATCATCATGGGAACGTAGGGTGGATAGATGTCTCCCTTATACTCAAATTACTTAATTGTGTGAATACCTCTTAATAGAATGTTTAAATAAAAAAAGACGATTCGCTTGGACACAAAATTGAAACTCAAAATTTGTTCAAGGAATCCTTAAACAGTGCAACTTTTTGACTTCATCGAGCCTATTCATTTGGAAAATAAATTTATTTTGTAATCTAATTATGTCTTGACAGGTGGCTGATCCTGTCAGATAGAGACAGAGATAATTAGTGATCAGGAAGACACAGACAAGTTAATAGAAGTTTACAAGTAGGCACGCTTTTCGCCAATAAATAACTTGCCAATTTGTAAATTGTAAAAAAAATTAAATTGAAAAGAAATCAAAAACTGTACTGTAAAATAAACTCCAACGATGAAATATATATATATTTTCCATTCATGTAAATAAACACAATCCAAATTGAAAATTACAAAACATGCTTATATCATACATTTATAAACATTTAACAAGTACAGGAATATTTAAAGGTATGAACAATATTATAAATATAAATATATATTATAACAATATTAATTATAACTTACATCAATTTTACAATGTTTTAAATAAATGAGATGGAAATAATTTTTTGTTAAGTCCCGACCTAGTGTTAATCAGTGTTTATCAATAAAAAGTCGTGCGTATAAACAATTACTTCAATTCTGTAAAGTTGCTAACAGAGGTCGCACTCAGTAGTTGGCTGAATAGGTGTCGAGTAGTTAGTTCTCCAGTTCGCCGTGCGGAGAGCAGACATCGTCTTGTCAGTTCCTCCTCTATCCCCCCCCCCCCAATCACCAAGGGTAAACGTAGTAATTATTTATACAGATTTTTAAAGGGGTACATTATTGGAACACCTGCAACTGAGGAATTCGCTGAGGGCGGAAAAACTGTTTTCCTCTCTGGGGCTGGTCCAGCCAGCACCCAATCGTGACTGAAACGACAGTGGGCTATAGGGCCTGCCTTAACAAAACTCCCCAATCACTATAAATATATAATAAGTTGTAATCGCAGGAAATGAATATGCCTTTAAAACTCCCCTATAACTGTATATATTTAATTATTTTTAATGGCATAAATAGGGGATATACCCCTACAAAACACCTTAATGAATGTAAATATTTAATTATGTCAGAAGGCGAGAAACCCCCCGTTCTAGCTATCTATGTAAATATAGTGTGTTTGCTGGTCTTCTCGTGGCGGTATTGGAAAAGGTATCTTGTTTATTTATTCATAAGATGCCGATCGTCAAGATATGGGCGAATATGGATTTCAAATGAGTGTGATGAGTGTAGATGAGCGAATGTAGTCATTGTTACAAACTAAGGCCGACTATTCCTTAGAAAGTGTCATTAATTAATAGCCCAATGACAAATGAACAGCCGGTGATTATCAGCTGATCCTTCTCAAAATGTATTATGACTCTGATTGGGATCGAACTGACAACCTTTAGCACATGAAGCTGGGATTGAACCAACTACGCTACCGACCAATTATAATTAAGCCAGATTAAAAATATAGCACTGACTAATCAACTGATTTTATAAAATTAAAAGTAAGGCAGAAAAAAATCAAACTAAATTACAAAAATATATGGCCACTTCTTCTGTAATTTTCCAATAGGGAGACGGAAAATATGTATAAATATTTTATAACTTAACTAGTAGGCCCTATACAGGGTGATTCGGTTAGTGTTACCGGCACTTTCTGAGCTGATTGTACTATAAAAAATAAAGAAAAAAGTTCATATAAACATGGGTCCGGAAATGCTTCCTTACTGAGTTATGGCCAATTGAAGATTTCACAAAAAATGTTGTGCACGAGGTCAAATGATGATTTGCTGCGTGTTTATGAAGAGAAATTTATAGGCGAATGCAACTTTTTCTAACGGATTTTTAGATGAGAAATTGAATAAAGTTCATCTCATAGCTGTATCTCATTTAGTTTTTTGGTTATACTACAAAAAACAGAAATAAAATAATTTTGAAAACACTTTTTTAAGGTTTAACGGACAATTATTTTGTTAAATAGGCAATGAAGACCCACGTTTTTACAAAGAAACTTGCAGAAAATTTAACTCTGAATAAAATGACAGTGCCACACGCCTATTAACAGCGAAGTATGTATTAGTTTCTAGAATTTAATTTTACAACAAACTCTTTACCAAGCAAGAAATTCCAAAGCAAAGGAAAACCGCATTTTAATGACATAGAGTACACATACGATTTATTAGAATGCAATTTAAATTAAGTTTTAAATAAATTATTGTTTTTCATCTAAAGTTTATAATACTACGTACCACTTTCATAACAGGTGTTCAAAAATCAGTCCTTGTACTTCAATACACTTAGCAACTCGATCACTCAGAAAGCGAGCTGCTAAGTGTATTGAAGTACAAGGACTGATTTTTGAACACCTGTTATGAAAGTGGTACGTAGTATTATAAGCTTTAGATGAAAAACAATAATTTATTTAAAACTTAATTTAAATTGCATTCTAATAAATCGTATGTGTACTCTATGTCATTAAAATGCGGTTTTCCTTTGCTTTGGAATTTCTTGCTTGGTAAAGTGTTTGTTGTAAAATTAAATTCTAGAAACTAATACTTCGCCGTTAATAGGCGTGTGGCACTGTCATTTTATTCAGAATTAAATTTTCTGCAAGTTTCTTTGTAAAAACGTGAGTCTTCATTGCCTATTTAACAAAATAATTGTCCGTTAAACCTTAAAAAAGTGTTTTCAAAATAATTTTATTTCTGTTTTTTGTAGTATAACCAAAAAACTAAATGAGATACAGCTATGAGATGAACTTTATTCAATTTCTCATCTAAAAATCCGTTAGAAAAAGTTGCATTCGCCTATAAATTTCTCTTCATAAACACGCAGCAAATCATCATTTGACCTCGTGCACAACATTTTTTGTGAAATCTTCAATTGGCCATAACTCAGTAAGGAAGCATTTCCGTCCCATGTTTATATGAACTTTTTTCTTTATTTTTTATAGTACAATCAGCTCAGAAAGTGCCGGTAACACTAACCGAATCACCCAGTATATAGAAAGCCTTTATTCAGTGGATAGTCTAATGGCGGCATATCTGACTCACTAACTTACATAAACTAAAGACTATTTTGAGATGGTCATAGATTATTTAACAATAGCACACTTTTGTTGAACCAAGCAACCTTAATATAAATTAAATTCTAAAAATGTGAAATTTTATATAATAAAAAAATTGTTAAGCGTGATATTTGTGGATCCTATGGATTGTACTCATGTATTTGTTGTATATGACACATTTTTTTACGAAGTAAATCTGACATGTTCCAGTAGAAAATAAATTGTATACGCCTTTAGTTTATATTTTGTGCATTTTATATTCTTTGAAATGCCTTAATCAATCATTAATATCTATTCTTTGTAAATATATCATATGCTTTTTTAGTGTTGATATCCTTTTTTAAGTTTTTTATTTATTTTATAAAGTCACCTAGTAACAATATTGTATTCTTATTGTTTGCTGTTAGCAAACTTTATACAAAATAATTCAAAATGTAGTCCTTTTTTAAGAACTTATGATATGCTTATTTTGACCAGTGTGCAAGCTTGTAATTACCATAACCTGTCGTTAATTTGTAATACCGAAATGAAATGAAATTTTAAATATTTTGGTCCATTTTCTGATAACATTGTCATAAACATTGTTGTTATCATTAACGCGATATATTGATAAAAATATGATAGTTTTACATTTAAAATTTTAACAATCATTTTAAGATAATTTATTGTTATAAGAGAACTAAAAACGATTTCAAACCAATAATTACCAGGGTAAAGTGGTATTGGTAAAGTGTGTAAGTCCATGCCCCCAGGCCCCTACGCTCCTAGTGTGCAAATTAAGTTTTACAATTTGACTCCCCTAACGGAAGGTCAGGATACGCCCCGTCTTCTGTTCTCTGTTTTGGATCGTTCCCAACATTCACTCGTAGGGGTAGGTGGAGCATCCACCGTGCTGTGTACAGGGTAGGTGGAAGATGCACTACTAGTGTGCTGAGTACAGGATAGGCGGAAGATCCACTACTAGTGTGCTGAGTACAGGATAGGCGGAAGATGCACTACTAGTGTGCTGAGTACAGGATAGGTGGAAGATCCACCACTAGAGTGCTGTGTACAGGGTAGGTGGAATAATAACTACTAGTGTGCTGACTACAGGATAGGTGGAAGATGTACGACTAGTGTGCTGTGTACAGGGTAAGTGGAAGATGTACGACTAGTGTGCTGTGTACAGGGTAGGTGGAAGATTCACCACTAGTGTGCTGAGTACAGGATAGGTGGAAGTTGTACTACTAGTGTGCTGAGTACAGGATAGGTGGAAGATGTACGACTAGTGTGCTGTGTACAGGGTAGGTGGAGGATTCACCAATAGTGTGCTGAGTACAGGATAGGTGGAAGATTCACTGCGAGTGATCTGAGTACAAGATAGGTGGAAGATCCAATAATAGTGTGCTGAATACAGGAAAGGTAGAATATGCAGTAATAGTGTACTGTGTACAGAGTAGGTGGAAAATCCACCACTAGTATGCTAAATACAGGATAGGTTGAAGATCCAATACTAGTAGTGCTGGGTACAGGGTAGGTGGAAGATTTACTACTAGTGTGCTGAGTACAGGATAGGTGAATGATCCACTACTAGTGTGCTGGGTACAGGATAGGTGGAAGATTCACTGCTAGTGTGCTGAGTACAGGATAGGTGGAATATGCACTAATAGTGTGCTGTGTACCGAGTACGTGAAAGATCCACCACTAGAGTGCTAAAAACAGGGTAGGTTGAAGATCCACTAGTAGTGCTGTTTACAGGGTAGGTGGAAGATTCACTACTAGTGTGCTGAGTACAGGATAGGTGGAAAATCCACTACTAATGTGCTTAGTACAGGATAGGTGGACTATGCACTACTAGTGTGCTGTGTACAGAGTAGGTGGAAGATCCACCACTAGTGTGCTGAGTACAGAGTAGGTTGAAGATCCACTACTAGAACTGTTTACAGAGTAGGTGGAAGATTCACTACTAGTGTGCTGAGTACGGGGTAGGTGGAAGATCCCCTACTAGTGCTGTGTTCACGGTAGGTGGAAGATCCACTACTAGTGCTGTGTTCAGGGTAGGAGGAAGATCCACTACTAGTGCTGTGTATAGGGTAGGTGGAAGACCCACCACTAGTGTGCAGAGTAGAGGATAGGTGGAAGATGCACTACTAATGTGCTGTGTACAGAATAGGTGTAAGATCCACTGATAGTGTGCTGAGTACAGGATAGGTGGAATATGCACTACTAGTGTGCTGTGTACAGAGTAGGTAGAAGATCCACCTATAGTGTGCTGAGTACAGGGTAGGTTGAAGATCCACTACTAGTGCTGTTTACAGGATAGGTGGAAGATTCACTACTAGTGTGCTAAGTACGGGATAGGTGGAAGATCCACTAATAGTGCTGTGTATAGGGTAGGTGGAAGTTCCACCACTAGTGTGCTGAGTACAGGATAGGTGGAAGATGCACTACTATTGTGCTGAGTACAGGATAGGTGGAAGGTCCACCACTAGTGGCTGTGTACAGAGTAGGAGGAAGATCCACTACTAGTGTGCTGAGTACAGGATAGGTGGAAGATCCACTACTAGTGTGCTGGGTACAGGAATGGTGGAAGATCCACTAATAGTGCTGTGTACAATGTAGGTAGAAAATCCACTACTAGTGGCTGTGTACAGGGTAGGTGTAAAATCCAGCACTAGTGGCTGTGTACAGGGTAGGTGGAAGATCCACTACTAGTGCTGTGTACAGGGTAGGTGTAAAATCCACCACTAGTGGCTGTGTATAGGGTAGGTGGAAGATCCACTACTAGTGCTGTGTACAGTGTAGGTGTAAAATCCACCACTAGTGGCTGTGTACAGGGTAGGTGGAAGATCCAATACTAGTGCTGTGTACAGTGTAGGTGTAAAATCCACCACTAGTGGCTGTGTACAGGGTAGGTGTAAAATCCACTACTAGTGGCTGTGTACAGGGTAGGTGGAAGATCCACTACTAGTGCTGTATACAGGGTAGGTGGAAGATCCAATACTAATGCTGTGTACAATGTAGGTGTAAAATCCACCACTAGTGGCTGTGTACAGGGTAGGTGGAGGATCCACTACTAGAGCTGTGTACAGGGTAGGTGTAAAATCCACCACTAGTGGCTGTGTACAGGGTAGGTGAAAGATCCACTACTAGTGCTGTGTACAGTGTAGGTGTCAAATCCACCACTAGTGGCTGTGTACAGGGTAGGTTGAAGATCCAATACTAGTGCTGTGTACAGTGTAGGTGTAAAATCCACCACTAGTGGCTGTGTACAGGATAGGTGGAAGATCCACTACTAGTGCTGTGTACAGGGTAGGTGGAATATCCAATACTAGTGCTGTGTACAGGGTAGGTGGAAGATCCACCACTAGTGCTGTGTACAGGGTAGGATTTAAATCAATTATAATCCATTAAAATACATCATTCCTATAAACATTCTACTTTAAGTTTGCATTTACCAGGTTCCTGTATATTTAAAAAAGCATTTTTATCGTTTTCCACTCGAAAAAATATGTGTGACACGATTTAAACATTTGTCACACAACCCCGGGTGGGCGGTTGGGTTAATGCCACCGTACGTGTATGGGTGGGTGGGTTAAAGCCACCGTACGTTAAAACAAATTTTTTATAACAATCTTCGAAGCGCCTGTGCTATTTGTGATACAGTTTCCGCAATACATGTCTGTACCTGAATCACGGTCAGCGCCGTCACATATTGTAAATACAATGAAACCAACACGTACGTTAGTTTTGACCCACTCACCAAAATGTATGAGTAACCCATCCTTTCACCCATACGTATAGGGTAGGAATTGAACTACTTCCACCCGCCTTCTTCCATGAGTGGCATTAACCAACCCATACACGTACAGTGGCATTAACCCACCCGCCCACCCATACACGTACGTTGGTATTGTCTCACCCACCCACCCATACATACACAGTGGTATTAACCCACACATACACGCACAGGGGTACTGACCCACCCACCCCCCATACACACAGAGTGGTGTTAATACCACTGTACGTGTATGGGTGGGTGGGTGGGTCAGTAACATTGTACGTGTATGGGTGGGCGGGTTATATTGGGTAGGGTAGGTGTAAAATCCACCACTAGTGGCTGTGTACAGGGTAGGTGGAAGATCCAATACTAGTGCTGTGTACAGGTTAGGTGGTAGATCCAATACTAGTGCTGTGTACAGGGTAGGTGTAAAATCCACCACTAGTGGCTGTGTACAGGGTAGGTGGAAGATCCAATACAAGTGCTGTGTACAGGGTAGGTGGAAGATCCACTACTAGTGCTGTGTACAGGGTAGGTGGAAGATCCAATACTAGTGCTGTGTACAGTGTAGGTGTAAAATCCACCACTAGTGGCTGTGTACAGGGTAGGTGGAGGATCCAATACTAGTGCTGTGTACAGTGTAGGTGTAAAATCCACCACTAGTGGCTGTGTACAGGGTAGGTGGAAGATCCAATACTAGTGCTGTGTACAGGGTAGGTGGAAGATCCACCACTAGTGTGCTGAGTACAGGATAGGTGGAATATGCACTACTAGTGTGCTGTGTACGGAGTAGATGGAAGATCCACTACTTGTGTGCTGAGTACAGGGTAGGTTGAAGATCCATTAATATTGCGCTGAGTACAGGGTACATGGTACAGGGGCATTGGCACACCCTCCGAACCCATACACGTACAGTGGTATTGGCCCACCCATACACGTACAGTGGTATTGGCACACCCACAGAACCCATACACGTACAGTGATATTGCTGTGTACAGGGTAGGTGGAAGATTCACTACTAGTGCTGTGTATAGGGTAGGTGGAAGATCCACCACTAGTGGGATGAGTACAGGATAGGTGGAATATGCACTACTAGTGTGCTGAGTACAGGATAGAAGGAAGATTCACTACTAGTGTGCTGAGTACAGGCAGGATAGGTGGAAGATTCACTGCTAGTGTGCTGAGTACAAGGTAGGTGGAAGATCCAATACTAGTGTGCTGAATATAGGAAAGGTGGAAGATCCAATACTAGTGCTGTGTACAGTGTAGGTGGAAGATCCACTGCCAGTGTGCTGATTAGAAGATAGGTGGAAGTTCCAAAACTAGAGTGCTGAGTACAGGATAGGTCGAAGATCCACTAATAGTGCTGAGTACAGGATAGGTGGAAGATCCACCATTAGTGTGCTAAGTACAGGATAGGTGGAAGGTCCGCTACTAGTGTGCAGAGTAGAGGATAGGTGGAAGATGCACTACTAGTGTGCTGTGTACTGAGTACGTGGAAGATCCACCACTAGTGTGCTGAGTACAGGATAGGTGGATGATCCACTACAAGAGCTGTTTACAAGGTAGGTGGAAGATTCACTACTAGTGTGCTGAGTACGGGATATGTGGAGGATCCACTATTATTGTGCTGTGTACAGAGTAGGTGGAAGATCCACTACTAGTGTGCTGAGTACAGGATAGGTGGAAGATCCACTACTAGTGTGCTGAGTACAGGATAGGTGGAAGATCCACCACTAGTGTGCTGAGTACAGGATAGGTGGAAGATCCACCACTAGTGTGCTGAGTACAGGATAGGTGGAAGATGCACTACTAGTGTGCTGAGTACAGGATAGGTGGAAGATCCACTACTAGTGCTGTGTACAGGATAGGTGGAAGATCCATCACTAGCGTGCTGAGTACAGGATAGGTGGAAGGTCCACTACTAGTGTGCAGAGTAGAGGATAGGTGGAAGATGCATTACTAGTGTGCTGTGTACAGAGTAGGTGGAAGATCCACCACTAGTATGCTGAGTACAGGGTAGGTGGAAGATTCACTATTAGTGTGCTGAGTACGGGATAGGTGGAAGATCCACTACTATTGCTGTGTACAGGGTAGGTGGAAGATCCACTACTGGTGTGCAGAGTAGATGATAGGTGGAAGATGCTCTACTAGTGTGCTGTGTACAGAGTAGGTGGAAGATCCACCACTAGTGTGCTGAGTACAGGGAAGGTTGATGATCCACTAAAAGTGCTGTTTACAGACTTGTGTGCTGAGTACGGGATAGGTGGAGGATCCACTAATATTGTGCTGAGTACAGGGTAGGTAGAAGATCCACTACTAGTGCTGTGTATAGGGTTGGTGGAAGTTCCACCAATAGTGTGCTGAGTACAGGATAGGTGGAAGATCCACTACTAGTGCTGTGTACAGGGTAGGTGGAAGATCCACCACTAGTGTGCTGAGTACAGGATAGGTGGAAGATCCACTACTAGTGTGCTGAGTACAGGATTGGTGGAAGATTCATGGCTAGTGTGCTGAGTACAAGATAGATGGATGATTCAATGCTAGTTTGGTGAATATAGGAAAGGTGGAAGATCCAATACTAGTGCTGTGTACAGTGTAGGTGGAAAATCCACCACTAGTGGCTGTGCACAGGGTAGGTTGAAGATCCACCACTAATGTGCTGAGTGCAGGATAGGTGGAATATGCACTACTAGTGTGCTGTATACAGAGTAGGTGGAAGATCCACTGCCAGTGTGCTAATTACAGGATAGGTGGAAGTTCCACTACTAGTGTTATGAGTACAGGATAGATGGAAGACCCACTACTAGTGCTGTGTACAGGATAGGTGGAAGGTCCATTACTAGTGTGCTGAGTACAGGATAGGTGGAAGATCCATCACTAGTGTGCTGAGTACAGGATAGGTGGAAGATCCACAACTAGTGCTGTGTACAGAGTAGGTGGAAGATGATCTGCAAGTGCTGTGTACAGTGTAGGTGGAAGATCCTCCACTACTGCTGTATACAGGGTAGGTGGAAGATCCTCCGCTACTGCTGTTTACAGGGTAGGTGGAAGTTCAAAAGCAAGTGCTGTGCACAGGGTAGGTGGAAGATCCTCCGCTACTGCTGTTTACAGGGTAGGTGGAAGTACAAAGGATAGGTGGAAGATCCACTTTTAGTGTGCTGAGTACAGGATAGGTGGAAGATACACTACTAGTGAGCTGTGTACAAGATCGGTTGAAGTTCCACCACTAGTGTGCTGTGTACAACGGTGGTGAAGCTGGAAGAGATAACAACGGTCATATATCTGATTTCAATGAGTAGGTGGGTTCTTCCATAAATATACGCCAAGAGTGGATACATCAACGAGTGGTAACGTCGTGTAAGCGTGTAGAAGGAGTAATCAGGGTTTGTGTCGTGTACAGCAGTTAGCATAAGACGTATCCTTTATGGCAGTGTAAAATCTATCAAATGTCACTAACTGTAAGGTTAAATGGAAGGGCTCTCAACATTAGGTTGGGAGGCCCCTCATTATAGTTAGAATTTCTAAAATAAGAAAAGAAGCTAACAAACATCATTCATATCCAAGTGTAGAGTAGGCCTATATAGCACAGCTGTTTCAGGGTCAATAAAAGGGCTGACTATTAACAATATCATAAGTAAACTATTTAATCATATAGTTTGGTTATTGTTTGTTTTATTGTAAAGATAAAACTTCTTTTCTTAGGTAATGAATTTATTAAGTTAAATTTGGATCTGTAAATATATAAGGGACGTTATAAGCACTTGCTATGGTGTGCAGTGAGGATATGGGGGCAGCGGTCAGATCGATGGATCTGCACACGCGCGTGAGGGGTGGGAGGGGCGGCAACAGGTACACAATGCTCAGCATCCCAATGCCACATCTGGCACCCATGTTGACACCAAGTTTGTCATAATCTTGTTAATTTACCGTAGAAATATGAGAGGTTACTCCCAGCATGGGCAGCGCGTTCTATCACACAGCAGGGTTTATATTGCGGTTCGCCTCTGTTTAGAAAAAAACACACATAAATACCTCATAGCTGTAATTTAATCTAAACAATTATTAAAACCCGTGCAACATTATCCACGCAAGTTTAAATGGTTCGTTTAACTTTGTCATGATTGACACATGTGTAGTTGTGCTGGAAAAATTCAGTGCTGGTGTTGGGTTATCAACAGACATTAAATAATCTAGGATATTTATTACAAAGAATCTTCGTATGAAGAAAAGAAGTGTAATCAGACGTTTGCGTAAAGAATACTAAGTTACACAATTTGTGAGCGTCATTGAATTTTGATATGGTCATTAACATTAATGACCATACTTTATTACTGGTGGAAATTGTTGAATTTTTGAAATGAAGGAGAATGCTTTTATTTATTTATTTGTTTTATGTTGGCAGAAATAACCTAATGGCAATTTTAAATATAAATTTAAATAAATAAAGAACCACGATATATTGTTAAAACAACGACTTCTAATCTGGCGTGACATTGGTGGCACTGTCTGCCATGTGTAGTTGAACACTGGAATATTTTTTGACAAGAACGCGTGTAAAGTCAATTGATGGCACTGTCTGCCATATGTGGTTGAACTCTGGAACTTTTTTTTGACAAGAACGTGTGTAGAGTCAATTAGTGGCACTGTCTGCCATGTTTGGTTGAACTCTTGAACTTTTTTGAAAAGAACGTGTGTAAAGTCAATTGGTGGCACTGCCTGCCATATGTTGTTGAACTCTGGAACTTCTTTGACACGCTGGTGTGGTGGCTCAGTGGATAATGCTTCGGACTGCGGAAGGAAAAGTCCAAAGTCCGAATCCCCACTCAGCCAACGGTCGGTACTTAACTCGTTGAATAAAGTTGGCGCACAGACCTGTAGGCCCATGTCAACTCGCGAGTGAGGTTTTTTTAAATAAAAAAAAGCTTGTGTAAAGTCAACTGGTGGCACTGTCTGCCATGTGTGGTTGAACTCTGGAACTTCTTTGAGAAGAACGAGTGTAAAGTCAATTGGTGGCACTGTCTGCCATGTGTGGTTGAACTCTGGAACTTCTTTGAGAAGAACGAGTGTAAAGTCAACTGGTGGCACTGTCTGCCATGTGTGGTTGAACTCTGGAACTTCTTTGAGAAGAACGAGTGTAAAGTCAATTGGTAGCACTGTCTACCATGTGTGGTTGAAATCTAGAACTTCTTAGAGAAGAACGAGTGTAAAGTCAACTGGTGGCACTGTCTGCCATATGTGGTTGAACTCTGGAACTTCTTTGAGAAGAACGTGTGTAAAGTCAACTGGTGGCACTTTCTGCCTTGTGTGGTTGAACTCTAGAACTTCTTTGACAAGAACGTGTGTAAAGTCATTTGGTGGCACTGTCTGCCATGTGTGGTTGAACTCTACAACTTCTTTGAAAAGAACGAGTGTAAAGTCAATAGGTGGCACTGCCTGCCATTTGTGGTTGAACTCTGGAACTTCTTTGACAAGAACGTGTGTAAAGTGTCAACTGGTGGCACTGTCTGCCATGTGTGGTTGAACTCTGGAACTTCTTTGACAAGAACGTGTGTAAAGTGTCAACTGGTGGCACTGTCTGCCATGTGTGGTGAACTCTAGAACTTCTTTGACAACAACGTGTGTTAAGTGTCAACTGGTGGCACTGTCTGCCATGTGTGGTTGAACTCTGGAACTTCTTTGACAAGAACGTGTGTAAAGTGTCAACTGGTGGCACTGTCTGCCATGTGTGGTTGAACTCTGGAACTTCTTTGACAAGAACGTGTGTAAAGTGTCAACTGGTGGCACTGTCTGCCATGTGTGGTTGAACTCTGGAACTTCTTTGACAAGAACGTGTGTAAAGTGTCAACTGGTGTCACTGTCTGCCATGTGTGGTTGAACTCTGGAACTTCTTTGACAACAACGTGTGTAAATTGTCAACTGGTGGTACTGTCTACGAACCATTTTGTTAGATTGGTACTTTAGGAATTGTGCAACAATGCTTATTTATTTATGTTTAAAAGTAGAGGCTTTTTTTATATAAGCCGTCCGAATTATTTCAAAGAATATTCCAACATGAACGACCGTTAAGTTGTCTAGTTACCGGTGCCGTCTCTTAAAGTTCAAATAATCTGTCTTTAATCTTGTATGTTTGTGGAATATTATTGAATACTATTGCTACATTTATGATACCGCAGCAAATGTTCATTTGGTCAAAAAATAAATATTGTAGCAACCACAAGATCTGTCTCTTCTATTTACATATAATAAATTACCTCATAAATTAAGAAATATGGAAATGAAACAATTTAAAAAAATTATATGCAACTATTTATTAGAAGAGTGTTTGTACAACATTGAAGATTTTTTTAAATTCAACTGTAATTTATATGTAGATTTAACTCAATTTTCATTATATTTATTATATTATATATTGTAATACCTCATTTGAGGTTTGATGCAATAAACATTATTATTATTATATAAATAATTTAAGGCCATAATTTAAATATTATACACTGTGAACTAAAACTGAATCTTTATGGTTACAGAAAAGAGCAGACTTACAACTTCTCAAGACCAAACTCAATCTTCCTCCAAACAGGGTAAACAAATCACCCATTGCGTGGTCAGGGGTGGGAAATTAGATTGGGGTGAAATTGCACATTTGGCGCATACAGTGGGGGAGAGAGTACTAACTCATGTCTCCTTGGGGTAGGTTCCCCTTTTGCAGGGGTTGGAGGATCACCCCTGTTAGAGATTTTCGTCTGTTACGTCCGCCATGGAAGGGGAGCTTGGGGTTTGAATAAAGTTTTCATTTCCGAGATCCTTGGGCATTCGTACTTCCTCAATAACTTGAGTCAAAATACTGCATTTCAAGCTTACGCAAGCTGTCACCAGCCAATTAGTTAGGTAAATAAATGTTTAAATTTTACGACAACGACTCTGCAACAATTACGAAAATGTAAGTATAAATTTGTCTTAAATATTATCTAAATACTGATCTAAAATGAATAAAAATAAGATAAGGGTTCATTACATATGATATTCTTAAATGATCAACAATCCACTCAACTATAAAAAATAAATAAATAAAACAGAATGTCGTGCCTAACTCAAACATGAACTCTGAAAACAATGAAGTTACAAAAAAACAAATACTGTAAACGAATCGTTCTAAAGGCATTCACGTATAAATTTTTATCATAAATCAAACAATATCAATACATTTGTCTGTAATATGTTGAAGGTTGATAATATCGACAAAAACCTCACAAGTGTATTCTGTTCCAGCGTTGTTTTATAAAATAATTGAGAAAAACAATCTGGATTGAAATTATATTTATCACTTCCGAAGCTGGGCTCCCCACAGTATGTTTGTTGACTGCTTCCACCAGAGTGCACCAAGCCCGGTTTGATTGCCCAGAGAAAGCATTTCTCGTTTGTTATCACAGTCAACATGTCATATCCGAACTATACAAATGTTTTCGTAGAACTTAACATAAAGTAGCCCGAACTTAGAAAACATAAAGGATAACAACAGTAACTTCTAAACCCACGATCGGTTAATGTATGAAACGCCTTGGAAATGGACAAGTTAAAATCGTCTTTTTCGAAAGTTTATAAAATTTCATCATGAATCACCCATAGTGGTTAATTACGATTGGTTAAAACATTTGTGTGTAATAAAATAACAAATAAACAAATAAGATTCTTAATTTTTATATACTACAATGTATTATAATTAATACAATTTATAATTAGATATTAATCAATATTACCAAAATGTCTAATCCAAATACACTTAGAACTCGTAATTGGGGAAAACGGTCTTTTACAGAGTTTGTTTTTAATTTTAGAATTATTGTTACGGCTTTCTTCTGTCAAATTAATTTAAACTTCAAGTTTTGGATCTATCCTCTAGACACATGTGAGAGGACCACCATAGACACATGTACCATATGTGACAGAATGAGGGCATGATGTATAATTTTCAAAACTTCTTCACTGCATAAGGACGATATTCTTTTTAAGACGAAAATACCGGAATTGCCTCTTCCTTAGTGATTGATCCAACTAAGGTTGGTGTCTACAATCAATTCTAAGAACTTAGTTTGGTCAACTTTGATAATTTCCTCTGAACTAATGTAAATAATTAGATGAAATCTTTTCCTGTTTAGATAATCATATCCAGTTTGTTATTTGTAAATTTAAGGGTAGTTTACTATTTAAAAAGTATTGTTTTGCAAGTTCTGAGTTAGAATGAGCCTCTAGTTCTTCCACCGTTTTAACAGAAACAATTAGATTGGAATCATCCCCATATAAGCAGATCTTACATTTACCATTTATAACGGTACTTGGCAATGACGGCATAACTTGCAAGTAGCAAAGAAAAAGTAGAGACCCCAGAATGAACCCTTGAGGGGCTCCGAGCTTAATTTGTTGTAAAGTAGATGACTGTTTTAAACTTTGATTTTTCAGAGTGAGCGATCTCAACAAATTGCAGTCTATTTATGAGATACGACTTAAACCAATTAAAAGAAACCTCTTTTATGCCCATCAATTGAAGTTTTGTTAGTAAGGACTTTGTGAAATGCTATCGAAAGCCTTTGAGAAGTCCATTAAAACGCCGGCTCCAACATTTTTTGTATAGATTGATTCAATAATCGATTCTATAAAGCCTACTAATGCGGTTTAGGTGGATTTTTTATGGAACCTATAGTGTTCAAAATCAAATAGATTAGAGATTAGTTTCCTCTAAATATTGAACTACTAGGATATAAATGGCTTTTTGAAATACTTTTTATACGGATGGAAGAAGAGATATTGGACGATAGTTGGTTAAATCTATTGAATATCCCCTCTTATTGATTTATATATTTTCAATTGGATTGGAAAATGCCTGTGATAGAGGATGAGTTTATTAAACGTAGTAACGGTTATACTAAAAACTCTTTCGTTGTTTTTAATACATTAAGAGGCACCCCATCATATCCATAAGTATATATATTTTTTGATAAGTCAATTATGATTAGAATATCAGACTCTTGTAAAATTTACAGCAAAATATCTTTGAAGGATCGATGGAGCTAACACATATTGTTACGTTCACAGTATGACTAAGGTTAGAAAAACGCCGCAGTACTTTTTTTAGGCAACACCCACAATACAATTAAGTCTACGTGAGTCAAGGTATGCTGACGAGAAGTAGCATGCGTGTAAAGTATGATCATGTGTGGTCAATTAATTATTATAATTAGCTGTAATGTGACTCAAGATTGGAGAAACAGCCAAAACTAGATTAGTCTATACTTAAAGCAAGCCTCAGTGACCAGGTCATCGTATTGATCTGCAGTTTATCAGAATTCCGAAGTGTAGTATATGTCTGATATTTTTATCGTGTTGAAAAGTTGCACTCGAATTATCTCTCAAGGTGACATCCCAGCTACTTAATCCAGGCACTCTATGTATTATCCTATTCCGGAGTGCCCATGACATTGATATTGAGCGGTCATCTCGATCCGTTTTTTGTCGGTGTGTTTGTTATGTGATTAAAAAAGAACCTAAATATGTCAAATATATTTTCAGATATAATACTAAATTCGATATGAAAGTTTAAAAAATTCCATATTTTACTTTAAAAGGAATAGCCGTCTTTAAAACATTTGTTTAAAACAACAACACAAATCTTACAATGAAATATAAATTCACAAACGTTGTGACCAATTTTACACCGTCAAATGATAAAGCAAATATTTATTTTATTCCAGTGATAAATCATACAGACAAATCAAATTTTATAACTGAATTATGGCTGATCTTCATTTGAATTACCTGAACAGCCACAATTTCCGTCACGAAATAGAATTTCCTTTATTATTTATCACTCTATCTTTAAAAATGATACATCATTGGGTTTGTCGTAAATTATTCCAAAAATTTTGTATTTTTAGATTTTTTTGTAAATTGATGGTTTGTTTTTAATATTTAACTCCGACGTTTTTAAAACATTGTCGTTTTTAATGGGTAATCTTACGCATACCACCTTAGGGAAACTGTGTCATTTTAAAAACACCTTTTATATAGAATTTAGTATCGTATCTCAAAATTTGTATGGGATAAAGTTTTTGTCCACTAAATTTTAAACAACCAACATAAATTAGTTTTGTTATACGTCAACTAGCATTAAATTTAGATTTCTTTTAAAGATGCAATTAATTTAATTTTATATATTTTTTTCGCTTGTATTTAGTGGAACGATAGAAAATGGAACCCTTGAACAAATATTTAATTACTCATACCTTCAGTTCGTTGGTAAGACATTGATAAAGCCGAAGAACATACTCAGCAGAGTTTTAAAACCCTGTATCTCCATCTCACACTTGACATCAACTCCGATTTAGTCATTAAAATTCACAACCATTACACTGGACAAAGTAAATATGGTGATTTACATACATTGTTGACGGATAAGGAAGAGTTTCAAAATTGAAGATAAATGTTTGAAAAGGACACACGTTATATTGCATTATTTGCTTTTTTTATCTGACAAACAATCCTATAAAATATGTAACAGTTGAAGCTCGACATCCTGTATACAATAATCGTTTATCTTCTATTTATTAATAATTTAAATTTAGCTGGAAGAATTGCTGGAAACTCTTCCAACATTGTGTGAAGAGAGCCCACACAGTTGCTTAAGGCGCCACAAGGTCCAGAACGCCACGCCGAGGACATATTTGAAGCTATTGACCATAAAAAGATAAATAATAGTTTTGTACCCATTATTACGAGGACGTAGTGCCATCGTAACAAAGCCTTCAAATTAGACTGATTCAAATTGATACGTCTCAAAACGTCTTTAAAAGAACTCAACAAGTTTTCGAATAAACTAACACTATGAAGTTTGCTTGTCTGGGTTCCATTACGAAAATGATGATACTTGTTAACAAATGTTTACTTTAAAATTATGAACTATTAGGTACACGAAATATTAGGTACATTAAAAATGAAAAGTTTGTAAAAAATTGTTCATAGCCTTCGGACTTCAAATACTACAAGTATACCCACAAACTCGTCAGTAATTCTGCTGAAAAATCTTCGAGACTGGCGCAAGTGAGATTTTTCCAGCTGCTCGAGATGGTGTTGAAACTGAATGTCGTACTTTTTCCTCACGCCCCTTTTTGACTTAAGCGTAAGCTGCAAGAAGCGAAGAGCCATTAATATTTGTCTGTTTTTTCGGTTTATAATTTAATTCAAAACAAAACCCTGTTTAACTGCATATCTGTGGTACTTACACAAGCAAAATGTATTGATTGTAAAAAAAAATATTTGAATTTGAGAAGAAGTGATAAGAAATGCCCTATCTGACCATCATTGTTGAAGATAGAGAACATGTTTAAGACTTTGAGAAGATATGATACGAGATAGCTTATCTGCACACCGTTGACAAAGAGAACGTGTTGGTAACTTTGAAAAGATATGATACGAGATATCGTTGTTGAAGAGTGTAGATAAAGAATGCGTTGGTGACTTTGAGATGATATGATAGCCTACCTGATCACTATTGCTGAAGATAGAAAATGTGTTGATGACTTTAAGAAAATATTATACGAGATATATCTGCCCATCATTGCTAAAAATAAAGAATGTGTTGGTGACTCTGGGAAGATATGATGCGAGATTACCTACCTGCACATTGTTGCTAAAGATAGAGAATGTGTTAGTTGCTTTGAGAAGATAAGATACGAGATAGCTTATCTGCATATCAATTATGAAGATAGAGAATGTCTATATGAGTTTGAGATGATAAGATACGAGAAAGCCTATCTAACCACTATTGCTAAAAAAAGAAAATAATTTGACGACTTAGAGAAGATGTGAAACGAAATCGCCAATCTGCACATTGTTGCTGAATATAGAGGATGTGTTGGTAACTTTGAGGAGATATGATACGAGGTAGCTTATCTGCATTTTATTAATAAAGATAGAGAATGTGTGAGATGACTGAGAAGATATGATACTTGATAGTCTGTCTGACCATCATTGCTGAAGATAGAGAATATGTGTGATAACTCTGAGAAGATATTATACGAAATAGCCTATATGGCCATCGTTTTTGAAGATAGAGAATAAGTTGATGACCTTGAAATCATTTTGAGGTTTTTACTAATTTTTAAGTTAAGTAATATTGTTATAGTAGTAGTCGCCCCTTGGTACAGTATTTCTCGGAAATTTGCAGAACTTGTTCTCTTATTCTGCATTGTGAAAATGTAATGGCTCTAATGTTCTCCATAGATTAAAAATTACATTTTGAAATATTTTTTTAAAGAACGCCTAAAATGGTAAATGCCTCACATTATTACAAAATACAGTATTAAGAGTCATAATTCATACTATTACAATGAATTTATTCACTTCATGGTCTCCACTCAAATGCGAATTTATATTCATATATATGCTGTAAAGTAAATACTTTGTCTCGTTTTAAGATCTGAAAAGTGATAAACCACACTTTGCTGGATACAAAATAAGAACTTAAAATTTGAATCGTCCTATAAAACCTCTCTAAAACAAAACCTTATCTGTTAGAAACATCGTCTTCAATGTTTATTCTGTGTTAGTCAAAGACAAATATCACAACACTAATACTTACTTATCAAGTCATGTATTAAATAAAAAATACATGGTAGTGTTATTGGATATTGTTTAAGCTTCATGGACTTGGATATTTTTAGCTAAAATAGGTGTTTTAAATTTATCCTTAATTGGTGTTGAGCACAGCCTGGGAGGGCACAGCCTCCTCCCATCAAGCACCCACACATCTGCCCATTCAACCCACCACCCACCCTTTCACATATCACACTGTTTCTCTTTTTCATCAAGTTTTCCTTAACATAAAAACCAAATAAACACGCCTATATTTAACTTTAAGGGAAAATCACTACAAATATTAACAGTTTGAGACCGTCTTTATCTTTATTTGAACAAAACAATTTTGCATTCGATATAGGGAAGCTAAAAGAATGACAACTTTCCTACATTTAATCTTTTACTGATTACATTACAAAGAAAGGAAATTAAGTGATAAGATCCAGCCATAATAATGTGTTGAAACAAACTAGTCTTAATTTAAAAGTACTTTGCCTTCTGCATGACTAATATTACCTGTACTACAAATCTCGTGATAATTTGACTTTAAAACTAGCTCCTTATTTAAAATAACAAGGACTAAATTATAATTTGGGGTACCAAGAATATGGGGTACCAAGAGGGGTGTAATGAGCGTTTATCTACTATGTGGCTAAAAATAACGAGACCCCCAGAAGTTCCAAACCTCGATGAGAAAAGACTGCGAGCTTTTATAATCTAAAATGAGCGTTTAATTGATTTTGTTAGTTACATTTACTGAAAAGTTGAAATAAACATACCTTGTTCCAGAAGGAAAACGAACCCGGCGAACCAGAAACAGGGAGCGCAGCATAAAGTCATTATAATTCCGATCATAGCTTATTGAGCACTTGGGGCCCTCCAGGACCCAGGGAAGCACATGTCTCTCGCTTACATCTTACAGGACCGAACTACACTGACCGTGTCGAACAGACTGCTGCGGCCCGGGCTCGCATCTTGCAGACCACTTCGACGGAAACCTTTCTTCTGTGAGACATGGGACGTAGAACTACAACACAATTTACCGGCTACTAAAAACTGAGAGGAAGCTCCAACTGGATGCCAATGCAGATCGAGTTGTGCCTACAGCTGCCGTCAGGTTTCGCAGAAGTCGCGGTTCAAACTGCCGGGCCAGGGTCCTTCCGCCCACAGCCTCCGTGCTCAATGGTGCCCCTCCCAGCTCTACCCTCCGACAACCACCCACCCGATATCGACCTCTACCTAACATTCTACCCTACTTCAATATGCTGCTCCCTCAATCAAATTGATTATGCGAATAAGGGACACTTTTACGTGTCCAGATTTAATCTAGGTTCTAAGAAATAGTTGAAGGACAACTTATACCGACAATCTCAAAAATTACCCGTAATCGCTTTCCAAACAATTTATTTAAAAATAACTAATCATTTACAAAATGTCGTGCAGTTGTCAAGATAACTATGATCAAAATTCACCTTAGGCATTTCTGGTCCCACAATTGAAATTAATTCCTTTTAAAACATTTATGTATCTCTATTATTACATGTTTATATATATCTGAGATTATCCAGAACACGAAAATAAAAATCTTACTTTAATAAAATGTTTATATTAAATTTATATAGTTATCCTCAAATCATATTAAATTATATACATGACAAAATCATAGCAGTGATTATTAGATTTCCAATTACTTTAACTGAGATAGTTGTAGACACAGTGAATATAGTAGGGCCTATTTTTCATTTGTATGAGCCAACTTTTAAGCATGGTCTATAAAATAGGTTTTGTGAATATTTAAGACTGTCAATATTTCGATTTTCTCTCAGCCATTTTTTAAGGAGGGAATAGATGCATGATGGATAAGGATTGCACATTTAAAAGACAAAAACATATTTTCTCATAACAACATTAATCTTTGTCACAAGAAAGTTTACGTACATCATCGACAATATCCTAGATTATTGCTAAAGCAAAATTAAACATTCCCATACATGTACAAAGGTAATGACCCACATACCTACTCATATACGTACCAAGGTATTGACCCACCTACCCATACGTATACGTACAGTGGTATTGACCCACCTACTCACACGTATACGTACAGTGGTATTGACCCACCTATCCATACGTATCCGTACAGTGGTATTGGCCCACCTACCCATACAGTGGTATTTTTTTTAAAGGTATTGACCCACCTGCTCACACGTATACGTACAGTGGTATTGACCCACCTACTCACACGTATACGTACAGTGGTATTGACCCACCTACCCACTCATATATTTACAGTGATATTGACCCACCTACCGACACATACACGTACAGTGGTATTGAACCACCTACCCACACATATACTTACAGTGGTATTTCATGTGTGATCTATTTTGCTTATTATTTCTGGGAATAGTATGTGTATACTGATTTATAAGTTGACGCAGGAAATTTATATATTCGAACAAATAGACAGTACATACTTATAGTTTGATTTATTTATTAATGTCCTCATAAACAATGTTTCAAAAACAAAAGTTCGACATTTTAAGAAGTATTAAGAAGGAAATTTAAGATTCATATTCTTCAATGTATTCTTATCCAAGTTTTGGATTCCCCCAACATTTTTGCTGATGACCAACTTGCCCATGAATGTGCGGCCCTGAATTAATTAATCTGTTACGTGAACATTAAATTAGGCAGAATGCAGCCCAACTGGAACAAAGCGGGATGGCAGGCCTTTTAGTTGGTTGTAATGACAACGGACATGAAATTACATTCTACTTATGACTATGCCTTGCGGTGGGGATGAAGTTCAGCCGAAACTCACGCCACAGATTATGTCTATACATCAACATAACCGATGTTTACGATGTATTGCATCTGAAAATTATACTGATGTCAAGCCATGCGTCAGTATGAATGTTCATTCTTTGTTTTTAATTTAGGTTAGCTCTCCTCTATTCCCTGTGCGTGAACGTGAAGTGAATTATCTTGTCTTGTTGAGCTAGCATTTATTTCAATAGTCTTTATGATTTTGATTAATATAAATAGAGTAGTTTGATATGTAAATAAACTAAGTATACACTTTCTAAGTTTGTTTAACATCTGCAACATAAATATACTACATTTCATTTTTAATGTTTAAGTAATTTTACGTTCATTAGAATTCGTCTAAATCAAAAGAAAATTTAACAATACAACAGCTAGCTAATCCTGATTAGATGACCTGTTGAATTCACAAAAAGTATTTAATTTAGGCTCACATAGTTTCTGCAGTTCGTGGAGACTTTTGTTTTGAGATTTAGCCTCTTTCTCGTATAGACGACGATTGTTACTAACTAACCATTTTGACCAAAGCCGCCAGCCACTGAGAATACGTACTATTATCGACGATGTTGTAAAAATACTTGAGGTAGCCCTAAGATTAGATATTGCTGCTAAACTTGCAGATTACAAAAGTAAAAAGGGCCTACGTACATTTGGGGAGAAAGAAAAAGTTGGCTAGTGAGAAAAAAGCTTGGCAAGCATTTTTATTTTTTTGTAACCACAAATTAAGAGTAGGGTACTTCAACACTGTTAATTACGTGTTTCCATTCAAAGTTTATACTACTTAAATTCACTCTTGTTCATCCATAACAGATTTGGATGGTGGAATTTACAGAACTCTATCCTCATTGGTTCAGTTTTACCTTTCAATCAATTAGTTGTGTGATCAATAAGCTGCAATGGTGGTTTCCTTCATTGTAAGGTGGAGTAGGGGAAGCCAGTAGGCAAGATTTCCGTCTATGACCACAGTACAGATTGTACCTGAAGCCTGGCTAGTATTCAAACTTCCTTATGCCTAAAATTTAAATTTTTGTTATTTATAAACGTACTATAACAATCGTGTAACATTGTCAAACATTTCATCCTGTAATAACATTTCTTATGCTTTTATCCCATCTTCTATGGTTTTCATAAAATTTAGCATCAAAACCTTTAAAGGCTGCCATTTGAAACTAGTAAAGATATTATATTCAAGATTCAAAATATCTTTATTCATTACATACATACAATTGAGTACATTGAATAGAGTCTGCTATAGCTATAAACATCTAAGTTAAAACACATTAATGTTGGTACTTATCATAAAATTCTTCATAACTATAAACTGTGTTATCAATTACAAGAGATTTTAACTTTTTTCTAAATACATTTATGTTTTGTTCTTTTCTTATAAGTTCTGGAACATACTTTAGAAACGTTGTCCCAATAGTTTTTTTTTTTCATAAAATTGCAAGCGGTGATAAGTGGGTTTGATATCATTTCTGCCTCTAGTATTATATGAGTGAACCCTATTCAGAGAAGATTCTTGAAAATGTGTTTTAAGGTACATTATAGTATCGAAAATATATTGACTATATACTGTCATAATGTTCAAACTTTTAAAATATTCCTTAACTGAAACGTCATTCTTTAAATTTAGCATATTTCTGATTGCCTTTTTTTGGCTTTTGAGAATTAAATCTAAATTTGATTTTTTTGTTGAGCCATATAGACAGATACCATACGTTATATGAGAATGTATAAAAGAAAAATATATCATTCTCAATGTTGTGGGTCACACAGTTTTGACATTTTTGAAATATCATATAACCCGGAATTTATTTTAGATAACACTTTCTGAACATGTTTATCCCAGTTCAAATTTTCATCTATTATTAACCCTAAAAATGTTGTGCAGCTTTTTCTCTGAATTAGCTCATTGTCCAATGATAATTTTGATTCTTTATCAACTCTGTTTTTAGATGTTTTAAAGCAAACAAAATTTGTTTTTTTTATATTTAATTTAAGATTATGAAAATTCAGAAATCGTTCAATATTACTTAATTCCATACTTGTTATCTTTTCAATTTCGTCTATAGAGTTCCCTGAAACTTTTAAATTTGCGTCATCTGCATATAGACAAAGATTGTTTTTGGGCAACTTTTCTAAATTTAAAGAGATATTTTTTAAGTAGCATACAAAGAGCAACGGGCCCAATATTGAGCCCTGGGGGACTCCAAACTTGATGGGCTGCCAATCAGAGGTTATTTTTGAAACTTTATTTTTTTGAGTAGTATTTGTGATTTCTACAAACTGGTACCTGTTATCTAGGTATGATTTGAACCAGCTTAATGAATTATTTGTAGCTCCCAGTAATTTTAATTTTTCAATTAGAATTGAATGTTTAACACTGTCAAAAGCTTTTGTCAGGTCCATAAAAATTCCAAAAGTATGTTCTCCTTTATCTACTGAATCTATAATACCATCAAGAAATTCTACTGCAGCTGTTACCACTGATCTGTTGCTACGGAAACCATGTTGATTGTCATCTATAAGATCGTTAATTTCTAAAAAATCCCTTAATTGCCTATATACAATTTTTTCATATATTTTTGATATCACCGGCAATAACGAGACCGGTCGATAATTAGAAATGTTATCTTTACTATCCTTTTTATGTACTGGTACTACCTTAGAAACCTTTAGTTTGCCAGGAAAAATTGCTGATACAAATGATGAATTAATTAAGTGTTCTAAAATGGGACTTAGTTGTGATTTTGCAACTTTAATTACAGAAATGGGAATTTCATCAAACCCACTTGATGACTTATCTTTAAGAGAGTCAATTACATTCTCAACCTCAGACCGAGTTACAGGCATTAAGCGAAATTGTGGTTTAATATAATTTGGGCTATCTTTGTCTACCGATGTGCTTTCTGATGTGCTACTGATTTGTATACCGTTTAGATTGGGACTATCTATCTCTTATCACATTTACAAAATAATTATTAAATACATTACTTATATCTTTTGGGTTGGAGTATTTTTTACCTTCATATTCTATTGAAATATTATCTTGTATCTCTTGTTTTTTATTACCAACTTCTGAATTTATTAATTTCCAAACTGTTTTAGGAATGTTAAAAGAATTATTTAATTTACTCACAAAAAATAGTTTTTTTGCTTTTTCCAGGTTTTGTTTGTAATTTCTTACACCTTTTTTATATACATTAAACATTTGGGAGTTCTTACAATTTTTTATTTCTTTTTTTAAGCGAATTAGATTATTTTTTTCTTCTTTTAATACTTGAGGTATCCAATTTCTACAAAGGTTGTTTTTTTTTAACTTTTTTTTTTGAAATACCTGATCAAAATAAAATTTAAATAAATTGGGAAACTTATCATATTTTTCATGCACTTGAGCACAGTATACATCTCCCCAGTCCTCACGTTCAATGAGTTTAGAAAAAAGAAGCTTATTTTGCTGTGAGAAATTGCGGCATTCCTGAAAAGTAAAATTATCAGTTGTAGGTAATTTAGAAGGACAACAAAGCTCAAGCAATTGTCCATCATGATCGGAAAGAAGTGTTATGACTCCCGATACTGATACTTCATTTAACAGGTGTTTTTTTACAATAAAATTATCAATTGCTGTTTTGGTATTTTGAGTGATTCTAGTGGGAAAATTCACAAGGTATTGCATATTATGATTCTTTAACATATTTTTTAACAAATCCCTTTTCTTTTTATCATTTTCAGTGTTGGCTAATACGTTTATATTAATATCTCCAACCCATATTATTGTTTTACATTTGTCATTTAAATAATCTATAAGGTTACTTAACCTGTCCAGAAATACCTCTGTTGAAGAAAAGGGAGATCTATAAAGCCCTACTATCATAAACCTAAAATTATTGACATTGTAAACAGCAGCACAAAATTCAAACTGTTTCTCTTCCAGAATACAATCTACTAACTGCTGCGGCACAACCACCTGCCTCCCCTTCAACTCACTTTTGCTTAATATCATAACCCCACCATTTTTAAATCTATTTCTACAAAAATGGGAATCAATATTATAATTATCAATATTTACTCTGTCCACTGCATCAGTTTTTGTGTTGTGTTCCGACAAAATAATAATATGGGGTTGTAATTCCTCTAAAGTGGCTTGCAGTGGTTCAATTCTAGATTTTAGATGGAAGATATTTTGATGAAATATTCTTATTGTTTTGAACTGTTCATTACATTTTTTCGTTATGTGACCTGTAGAGTATTTGTTACAAATAAGTTTAAAGGGGAGGCAGGTGATTTATTCATACATATGTTATTACTATTTAAGACATCACTACCGGTACCTGCTTTGGTTTGACATTTACTATTAACCACTCTTACAATTTTGCTCTGCTTTTGCACATTACACTTTTCACAAACATTTGCTCTTGAACCTATAGGTGCCTCTGGATCCTGGAATTGGTTTACCACAGCTGTTGTTTTCTCCATCAGAGCTGTCATTACTGTTCCCCCATTCCATTGCTGATGTGTCATAGTCTCGGAACCCTGAAATTCTGTACTCACTTGCGATTCATCAGAGTCAAAGGTGGAGTCACTATTTAAAAAAGTCGTTGACAAAGTCGACAAGGGAGGAAAGTCATTCATGCTAGCTGCTACGAAAGACAAGTCATTTTCCCGAAGTGTTTCCTGTCCAATGATGGCCTCTTCACTATACACATTAGCCAGTGCAGGATGTTGAGGTGCAGGTTGTGTGGCTTCTGGTGCTTCAAGGGTGGAACTGGTTTCCATCCGTTTTAATAGAGAAGTGGAAATTGCAGCGTGCAGCTTCTGTTTGAAATTATTAAAAGAGAGTCCATTTCTTAGTGTCCGCCGTGAGTTCTCATCAAACACTACTATCTCAACCAAAGCTCCTGTGTGTTGTTGGAAATCAACAATATTATCTGCAAAATGTTCTATGGAAATATTGTCCCGGGTACAACCCATGGGAGAGCATACCAAGTATTTTAAATGTTTTCTTTTAAAATCTTCAGTGAAGTGTTTGAAGGCTATATCATAGTCGGCAGTTGTAGGCTTCTTGTAGAAGTCAGATTTAGTGACCAAACCATACACATTCACTCCATCACCACTTTTCTGGTGGGATAAGTAGTCTGTAAGGAGAGTGGTCGGTCTACCAAACTGTCTTCTGAAGACAGTTGCCACTCCTGCACCGTTCATGATTAAGGTCTCTTGAAATACAATGGGCCAGAGCTAGAAGCTCATTATTTTTGTTTTTATTTATTACACCTAACATGTTGGATTCAATTATTTTGATACTGTTACTGACTACTATTTCTGTAACTTTTAAGTTTTCCAAGTCTGTTGAATTGTTGTTTTTTGTGGTTATTTGTTTGCTGCAAGGAAATGTTTTGTTGAGAGAATTGATTATCATGTAAGACAGTTTTCTCTTGCCTCTGTAATTAAGATGTAGACCTTGGCGATTATAATGATCTTTTTTTAGCTCATTCAAATCAATTATTCTTATGTTAGTTGTTCTTGCTGCAATTTCTTTAATATAATTGTTCACTATGCATATTTCCTCATGCGTTGGGTCCGTTAGTTTTGCATCAAAGCGGTTGGGGATAGTTGTCAAGTGTACTGTTCTTTCTTTACTTAGACTTTGTAAGCTTTTTTCTAAATTCGAATAGATTTCTTCTGTTGATTTTTTAAGTACATTATTTGTCCCTGCAATTATAACCAGGGGGCGGAGAAGAGCCCTTTCAGCCTGTCTATACACTTGCTTAGTTGTACTACCAGGCATAACAAGACCACTAACTCTAATCCTACCCTCACTACAAGCCCCAATCATTTCAGGAAGGCCCCTCCCATGGCTGTCTGCATAAAATTCAATATCCATTTGTTTTTTGCAACATTCACTCTCGTTTCTTGTTGCTGTCCTCCTTGTATTAAGTGTTTTTCTTGAGTTTTTTGCCACACATTGTTTTTTTTATATTTCTATATTGTGACTCATTAGTTTCCTCCGAGTCCTGTTGTGTGGTGTTAAAAACTTCATATTTATTACTCAAAGGAATAGGAGTGAGGTCTTGAATCCTACTGGTCTGTTGTTTCTTGGTTTTTCCTATCCTTTTTATTGACCAATTACTTTGATCATCGATATTTAGCTCCCCATTGTTATTACAAATTTGATTATTCCCATTAAAGCTACAGTCATGTGTGTTGTTTACATGGGCAACAGCACTATACGATCTGGCTGAGTCTAGAATTGCAGGTGTAGCCTGGATAGGGGTGGAGGTGCATGTTTGAAACATCATTTCAGTTACTGTGTCAGAGCTAAGTGCAGTAAAGTTATTATTGTGCAGCAGGAGGGCTAGTTGAGCTCGCTTAGTTAATATATCACTAGCTTTTATGTCAGGCCAGAAGTTACTTTGGTAATCTTTTATATCATAGATACTACCCTGATGTATATGCTGAATAAGTATGTCACCAAAGATCAGCATAAATATACCACAGTACACTCCATTGCTTTGTTGTGGTACTGTTACTTTGTGAATAGGGGAGAGATCTACCAGGCCCAGGTATTTGTATATCTTTTTTACAAGTTGTTTTGCATGTGATAAGTTGTAGTCTCCTACTGAGTCAAAGTAAAAAAAACTGCACTGTTTTTTTTCATACATCAATAAACTCCAGTGAGATCCCCCTTCTTGGGTCACTGCAGGTGAGTCACTGATAGGGAAGAGTATGAAAGATCTATGTCTAATTTGTAGTGGCTCCACCAATGTATCAATGTCTTCCAGACATTTAATAGCTTGTGTTATTACAGGATTCATCAACAATATTTCTTGTTTAACCACTTTAGACGTAATCAAGTTGTAATATAACACAATAGCATCATCCGTAGTAAATTTGTCTTCCAATATAGATAGGCAAATTGAGAGCCTATCAGAAGTGTTTGTTTCCGTACTCTGAACAGGATACAAGCTCTTGGTTTGGGTCCCAACATCTTGACACTTATCAATTTTAATTTTAATTTTTGGTGTAACTAGATTGCTAGTGGGAGTCTTATTAAGTGTTGGTGTCATAGATAAGTCTAAAGTTTTATTTCTTAGGGGAGAAACAATGCTACTTTTAAACAAACATTGATTATTTTTCTTTTTCTGCTTAATTTGCCAAACACTTTCAATTTCTTTGACTGCTAAGGCGTAAATTTCATTTTTCATATTTTTTTCTTGTGAAATTTTATGTTTTTGCTCTGGATATCTTGATAACTCACTCAATCTACATGCTCCTTTATCTTTAGAGCCGTAAAAAGTTACATTGAAAATAAAACCATTTCCTTTTTTCTCTACATCATCTACCACTGCAGGCCATGCAGCATGCCCCTTTATCTTTGCTATTACTAGGTCACCTGGTTGGTATTTCAAGTTTTCCATTTAATTATTTATTTATTTATTTTTTCTTGTAAACAGAATAGGATGGTAATATTATATATATATATATTCAAAACGGCTACTCCGTTCACCCCTTCAAATTACTTAAATTCCAATTTGTACGATTAAAATTAAATCTACATACAGAAACTTCAAACACAGCAGATATTAAAATATGTGTTTATATTTATTTAATCAAATACTTATTTAAACTATTTTACATATTCATTGTTTTAAACATATATTTTTATTACTATTTATTTTTGTGTGCCAATTATTCACACAATTAATTCCAATCATATACAGTTAATAAAATATTTTTCCTTTTATTTTTTCATGTTCATTATTAATCTTAATATATCACTGACTCAAAGGTATGACATTGCATATAATGAATGTATTATTTCAATAATTTCCAAAAGTATTTGTAGTATTAAAGCTATTACATAACTCAATGGGATTTAGAAGCAGCAGAGAATTGACTAAATGTCACCAGTAAACAAATCAAAACAACAATATTGTCCAAGGCCAGTCCAACACAGATAAGCCCTTTCTTGTTTTAGTGTACAATGTTCAGGTTTGTACAAATGTTTGTACAAGTGTTCACTAAGCTGGCCTTCCTCCTCTGACTGACTATAGTAGTACTTCCTATTCCACCAGTGACAGTCAAATCCACTTGCAATAAAATAATTTTCCTCAGACATATACTGGCCATACACTATATTCTAAAAGTAAATGTAATATATTTAACTTTCAATGCATTGCAAGTAGTCAAAACACCAATTTATAATTATTTACAGAATAATACAAAGTGTGTGAAAAACATGTGATTTCTTCAGTACAGTGCTGCCAGATTTACTTTCCTTTTTTATAAAAACTGTAAGTAAGAAAATTTAAATTTAGTTTACTAAAATAGTACTTTATACTTAGCTTTATTACTATGTTCACTTAAAAAGGTTGTACTGTCTTACTTTCCCATAAAAATACATATTATATTGGAGCTACAAAACACACACACTCGTCATCACTTCCCACCAGACAAAAAAAAAAGTATTAATATTAAAAAAAAGTATAAAAAAAAGCATTAATATAAACAAAAAAATATTAATTTTTTGCAAAGTATTAGGTCTAAAATAGAGAAATAGTCATGCAAAATTACAATCCTATAGCATAAGAAACTCTTTAGTTAAATAATTTAAGAAATTCTCAAAAATTCCAATAAAATGCTTTATTATGTGAGGCCTTTCGCCTACAATGTAGGCATCGTCAGACATCAAAAAATTAGAATTTTATGTTGATGTCTGACGATGCCTACATTGTAGGCAAAAGGCCTCACACAATAAAGCATTTTATTGGAATTTTTGAGAATTTCTTAAATTATTTACAATTTCCAATAAAGAACTCAAAGAAGAAATGAACTCTTTAGTTTTTACATAATAGTCGCAGGCAAAAACACTTATGGACATAGTTTATCGACTCATATTTTGTTTTGACACGATAATAATTTTTTAATGGTTTTACAACATTTTGAAGCACCCTGTGTATAAACAAAATATTCCTCTCATTGACTCATCGCAGTCTCCAAAACCATGCACCTCACACCCAATTGACTTGGAAAATTTGAAGGCAGATATTGCTTCATAGATACATTAGGTGTTTGTCAAAATACCATTTCTAATGGGTAAATACAGCCTTTAAAAATTCTGTCCTCCTTTTAGAATAATATTAGCACTAGTTAATATAATAGTATATTTCATAACAAGAGTGGAAAGTGGGGTTTTGCATGTTCAAGACCATATGTTTGAAGTGCGAGACTTGTCGAGCACTTCAATTGGTCGAGAACATACAAAACACTATCACTCGAGTTTTGAACGATACTTTTCACTACACTACGGAATAAAAACAGGTGTTGTTGACTGTGGAAAATTTTCAGTTGCAATCAATTGACAGCTGTTGAAAATATGTTTCACAGGTTGTAAACACATCACGAAAACAGCTAAACTCATAGTAGTGTAGTGAAAACATTTTTGTGTTTCTCTTATGTATCATTTAGTCAATCCATTAATGTGGCCGAAAGTAACAGATTGAATCCGAGCTGTCACTAGACTATCAACTACAATTACCACTGCCTCAGTCTGAGATGACATGAACACATTTGGGTGTGATTTAGTAAATTTATTTACGCAAAAATCTAATTATGAATAAAAGTAAGTTTTAAGTAAACATTGTCTAGTCTAACACATTTTTAGATACACCAGACACAAATAGAACCACTGATTTTATATACACACACTACTATAATTGTTAAGGACAGTAATTGTTGCGTCAGCAGCAAGTTGTATCGTATGTAAGCGTATGAAGATTCATAAACTAAAATAATTTATTATTATTTGTAGTCAAATGCAGAGGTGTATTGAGTACAGCGAGCATTGGAGTTGGCACACAAAGCGTGCATGGGTGTCCCCTAGTTATTAATAAACAACAAATGAAGGGACATGACGAATCTTAATGCAGCAATAGGGGATACAAAACATGAGCTTAAAGCAATAATAACTAAATGGATACATTCATGCTGTAGTGTACAAAACATTTATTGGTATTGGTTACAAGACATTACTATTTACCAATATGCTAGAAAACCTGATCCTTGATGCAATTGAAAATTTGACATATCATTAGTTTTGAAGTTAAACTCTGGTAAATAGATTTATCATCTCCTGATTACTGATCAATAACACTTGCTATCACAGAAATATATAATGGCATATTTAATGTTGAAGTTCGGTTCTTAGTTTTGAAATGATTTTGGGTAAATAAGCTGTGTCTGATCTACAGCTTTCACACTTTTTGTACTAATCAATTGGTTTTTATAAAACTAATACATTTTATGTGTTCTCCACACTGAATCAATCTCCCTCCCATTGTAGGAGGGTAATCTCAAGAGATTCTTCAGAAAATATACTTTCACACCTTTGTATTTTGGTAATAATTCAATTTTTGACATTATAAATCAACATAAACTGGTTTTATGATCACTCCAATTCTAAGCATTTGTTCCTACTTAAAATAATTTTATAAAGATCAGTTGACATGCTGTTAACCGCTTAAATACAAACTAATGATAGTGACCACTTATAATTAATGTAAAATTCATAATTATTTTCTATTTTTTTAATTACTGTATCAGGGTTATATAAGTATTAAATCCCATGTAAATCAAAATATTCATAAATTCCAGGCTTTCAGACTTCTGTGCATTGTCATTAAAACACAGGTTTTTCAGGGATATGAGTGACCTAATTGACATCCTTTAACCTTAGATCGGGGACAATGTTAAACTCCAAAATAGTGCCATTTCTGAGGCTTTGCAAGCCTTTTTTTGTAAATCATAAAAAAATACTAATATACTTCATGTACATTTTAACATATTGTTTTTCTTCTCAAGAACTGCAATCACATAATACTATCAAAACTCACATAACATTTTAGTAAATAATTATGATCAAGAAAAAAAGTGAGAATATCATACGGAAATTATAACTTTGAATTCTAATTAGGGGTACTAAAATATTTTTGTAAATAATTCCAAGCTATTTATTTATTAATTCATAAGACGCCGATCGTCAAGAAATGGGCCAAATTGTTTAGAATTTAGTTTACTATAATAATATGTTATATTTTAGATTAACTACAAGGTTTTTTTTTTTAAATTGTTTGTTTTCATAAAACACAAAAATGTGCAGTTACATTATAATCATTTTAGGTAATCAAATACTACATGGAAAAAACAGCATTGAATAAATAAAAAGCTGTTTTATGAAAAATATTCATATTGTATCCTTAAACATTTTTTTTGTTTATGGAGAAAAATAAAAATATTACCACGGAAACAAATTACATAATGCAAAAATAAGGGGTATGAATCAAGGTTTTGCTACATGTACTTCATTAGTGCAATCTATTAGCAACAAGAAAAATATTCCAAAAAGTATAAAACTTAAACACTTCAAGTTAAGAGGGCAAATTTTATAAACTGCACTTGAAAATTTGTGCACATTGTAATCATAATAAAAATTATAAAATAATTTTTAAGAACCGCCTTGAAACACTACCAGACAACCTATTGACTATATTTCTTCCTATTTTTTGTTTGTTTCTATCATAATAAATAACTTATTTACTAAATATATGGAATATATTTTATGCTCTAGGTTGACTTCGAAAAAAAAAAAAAAAAAACACAAACAAGGGTATAAAAACATTTTTTTAAATAAATAACTAAATCACCCAAAACTTGGCAACTTATTCTGATGGATAGAGTATTTAATTCTCTGCAAACTGACATTTGGTCTTCTAGTTATTCTTTAGTCATTCGATCAACACCGACTATTTCCGCAGCACGGGAACTGAGCGGAAGTTTGTTTTGCAGATTTTCCCACATTTATAAAATTGCATAAAATAATTACTAGGAATCTGAAATGTATACAACAACATTCTCCGTTGATTGATACCAAGTTTGTTGGGCTTGCTTAATGATAAACATGTTATATTGAGTTGAACACAGGAGCATAAAATATGTTCTACCCCCAATGACGAAACCCTTTGCAGCATAAAATATAACCCTAGATCCTACCCCCCCGATCTAGGTTTAAGGATTACTTTTTATGTTAAGTTTATCAATGATTCATGAAATTGGGATCATTTATAACAGTTTTAGACGATAGCTAAATTACAAGGTCTTTGTTTTCATTGAACCCAGTGAAGTGGCACTTATTATGATTTATGACACACCATAAGCCGTAGTACAGTGGCATTATGACAACCTGATAAAAATAGCCGAGCAATGTTCTCACAACACCATGTAATAATTGAAACATTCTTTTTCAGTTTCACTAATTCAAGGCTTATTCCTGTTTGAGTGGCCACCTTTGATGTACACCATGGTTTAACACCTTCATGGCTACGCGCGGGTAAATCCGCGCCGGCGGACCCTCAGCGCATCATGGCGGCGGGTTTTGCCGCCATTTGTAGTTGCATGGTTGATTTATCAGTGTGAAATCGGATCTCGTAGAGGTAGGACGTTACGTTGTCAGGCCCTTGTATACTAACCTATTGATATTTGTGTGCGTCAGTCGCAAGTTTGGAAGTGTTTTCTGTTTATTGGTATGTTTTTTAGGATTAGAATGAATTTTGTCATTTCAGGCTTAGACCTAGACGTGGTAATTATTTTCATGACACATTAATCAGGCAAACAAGTGAAATAGTGTTTTACTGTACATTCATACCATACCACTAGGCAAATTCTTTGTGGTACTTTTGCAACGTTTTAATATAATTAATAATCCAAAATAATATAAGGAACAGGATATATTTAAATTTCTTTTAATACACAGTTGTTCTATACTTTGGACAGAAGGGTAACAGAAAAAATATCAAAATCAGTATGGGTGTAGATGTTTATTGTTTCCACATGTCTACAAGTCAACATGAGCGGCAGAGGGCACAGGCCGGTGATTCTTGGCCAGGTAGTCGGCAAACTCAGCATATGGAGCCTTCAGGAGGGGCATTTCCTTCCAGAGATCAGGGGTCAAGTAGGCATAAGTTTTAGCAATAGCAGCATAAGTGGCCTTAGCTGAAACACATGAGACAATCAGTTTCTCTAAAAAAATAAATTAAAATTGCTATCTTATAGACTAAAAGAAAATCTTTAAAATTTCCTTTAACAGACGAAGATTGAATGTCATGAGCAATGGGGTAGTTACATTCTTCTAAACTAGAAGTAGGTATAAAGACAGCTTTCTGAATTTTACATTTTTACATGTGGCAAGTCTTGATTTTTTTACTATAGTACACAATGATGAAAGAAGAGGTTGCCAATTTAGATGTTGATTAATTCTCCATGCATTTAAAACCAAAATAATCATATGTATCTGATATGAGTCTCATAAAAACACCAAGCATTTTAATTTCGAGTCAAACAATATTCTATTTGGCACAAAGGAAGAATTTAATGACAATTTGCTTAGCACCAATAAAATGGAGTTTCTTAACCTGACTCCCCCATACTTAATACAGTTATTACTTGAAATTAAGTACTAATCAATATATTGAAAAAATATTGGCCTCAGTTGGTAGTGCATGTTTATTAGGTAATCACAAGTTCATAAATAGTGTATTATCATCATAGGCCAATTGCTTTTAGCACAAAATAAGATTAAAAATAAATTTCCTGAAAGTACCATACTCCTTTAGCAAATTTCCTACGGCACAATAACTATGCCATAATACTAGTGAAAATATAATTGGCTTCGACATCAACAAGACAGGATATTGAGAGCATAAAAGTTTCAGTTGAAGTTTGAGATGTGTTGGTTGATCTTGCACGTTGAATACCTAACCAGAAAAGACATGACACTGTTTTGATTGATGGTTTGTTAATTAAATGTTAAATGGTTTTGTTACAAAAATGTTCATGGTTTTTAAATAGTGATATGTGTACTTTGTGGAAAAAAACTGCAACCTATATCAAGATTGGCAATGTTTACACAGAATGATATTTTGCATTGCGTTAGTTGGTGATGTATGTTTAGTTAGTAATCACTAAAAGTCATTAACCCTAGATGGTGAATACTAGGTGACCCATTATGAACTCCTAACTGCACAGTGCTTCTTTTCAGTGCTCAAGCTTGCAAGCTTTTTTCGTAAAAATCATAAAAAATACTAAATATGCTCATATGCTCCAAATGTCAATTTTATCGTTTCTTTTTTCTTCTCAACAACTGTACTTTCTCATACTACCATCAAAACTTACAACAAAAGTAAACAATTATTGTCTTAGATCGAAAAAATTTGAAAATTTTGTACGTAAATTATAATTTATAACCCTCCTTTGGAGCTCTAAAAGATTGTTGTAAATGATTCCAAGATAGCCAAATGGTTTATTATGTTGTGCACTATAATAATATGCAGTTACATTATATTTAAACTACTAGGTTATTTATGGAATTGTTTGTTTACATAAAACAAAAAAAATGAAAAATATGTACAAAGTTACAGTATGATCATTATAGATAATCAAATAGTACATGTAATTTTTGTCTATAAGTACTTTATTAGCATAATCTATTAACTAAAAGAAAATGTAAAATGTATTAATATATTCCAAAAAGTATAGAATTTGTAACAGTGTGCGCATTGTGTAAACAACACTTGAAAAATTGCGCGTATTGTAATCATATTAAAAAATAATTTTATTCGTGACAAAAATAAAGTTTTGAAGTAGGATAATAACATACTACGTTATATCGTTGTCGATAAATAAAATAAAAGCGTCATTTTGAGCAAACACAAATAATATTTTTTTTTCTTAAGATCTTAGATTATTATAAGAATGATAAATACATTTTTACATGTCTTATTTGATCAAATTGGACTAAAAAATAAATGTTTAGGCTAGTACCTACATAAATAAATACATGGTTTTAAAATTAAAATACACAAAATAATTGAAATATTTTACTCACTCTTACAACAGCACATAATGCGCCAATACTGGCTTTTGAAAGAACACGCAAACAAGGGTAAACAAACACATTTTTGATAAAACAACCAAGCACCTACAACATTGCAATTTGCTTTGTTGGCTTGAGTATTTCTTTCACTGCAGACTGACAGTGGGTACACCTGATTCCGACTATTGGTTATTGTACAGTTATGCGACAAACATCGGCCTTTTAACCGACTCCCAACCCCCATCGGGCAGGAATTTCAAGTTGCACGTTTTAATTTTATTCCTACGTTTATAAAATTGTATAAACAAATTATTAATATTATGAAATGTACAGAACAGAACATTCTGCGTCAATTGTTACTACGTTTGTCGCGCTTGCTTGATGATAAACATATGTTTTATTGAGTTTTACAAAAGAGCACACGAAGCATCAAGATTTGTGATCTAGGGTTAAGAGTGATTGGGTTTATCATTAGCAAGCAGTATTCACCAAATAATTTTGTCAACTGAAATAATCTGCTAATAAATGAAATTGATATTCATTTGTGACTAATAAAGCAGTGATATTTGGATGAAATAGCTAGCCGTTGTAACAACCAGTAAATATTGTTATAAAGTAAATCTCAGTCAAATGCCTCGTACTCAACACAAAGTAACAACTGAATGGATTTTGTTACTTCAGGTTTTCGGTACGATTTTGTCATCACTGATTTGTAGAACATGGAATAATCTTGAGTTTTTAGGGACAACCAGGTGAGCTGACGTATAATTGAGTGCCTTTTAAAATAAAGTTATTTTATTTTCTCCCATATGCGTTAGCATAAAGAAAATTTTGCGATAGCCAAAAACAAAATTTTAATAAGTTGTTCTAAAAGTAAAAATCCATTTTAAGGCTCCCTGAACCCAGGCATTTTTAAAATTTTGGTGTCTGTGCACTTCATTGGAGGCCAAACCGATGACTAGATTTTTATGAAATTTGGTATATAGTATATTTAGCCAATACCTTCAGACAGTTTTTTCACTTTTAATTTAAAATATTTTAGTTACCAACCAACTAAGTTGCGGCTGAGACCGAAAGCCACAACTTAAACTGTTGAAGATTGCTCAAGTAAATCTAGCTATATGATTGAATAAACAGCTTTTTTTGACGGTTAGTTTTTCCACTCTCATTTAAATAAAATAAGCTTTTTGTCCGTATATTCCTTAAAAATGTAATTAATTAAACATCTTTACATAGGCGTGTTTTTAAATCCTTTAATTTTAATTCAATATATTATTCATATTCAACATTAACATGTGACTTGAAACAAACGTTCATATTTTATTCTGACAACAAAGGGGAAGGAAGAAAGTTTGTGCCAGTTATCTGGTACCATTTATTTTAGGATAGACTGAGTGACTTATGAACTCTTGTATTCAGTCAGTTTCCTGACTGGTTGCACATATTAGGTTGTTGTATTAAAGTTGTTACTTTACAGTATTTAATATGCAAATGTATTAGGAGTTTGTTTGTGTAACATTTATACAATAAATGATTTGAACTATGCTCACATAAAAAAAGGACGTTAATATTTAAATACCAAGAGTAAAAAGTGCCAAATCTCAGTCAAATGCCTCGTATTCCACATTAGAGTAACAATTGAATGGATTTTGTTACTTCAGGGTACGGTACGATTTTGTCATCACAGATTTGATGCAAATATCTAAAGAAGTTGTAAATTGTCTTATGAATTTTAACAGTATAAACTATTTAACGTAACGAGAGTATGGTTAACGTACCAAAATTGCCGAGAGTTCCAGTGGATCCACGAGCTGAGGTGTAGCAATCTTCAATACCTGCCATCTGCAACAGTTTCTTAGGCACAGGAGCTCCAACAATGCCAGTACCTCTGGGGGCTGGGATCAAACGTACTTGAACTGACCCACACTTGCCAGTCACCTGTCACACAACAAACATTCTAGTGGCCGAAAGGTCCGGGTAACCCGTTGAACCTCCTTCGTGCTAGGGATTGGGGCTTGCAATTGTTCCCCATGAACGAGGAATTCCCAGTAAGCGCGAGTCAACCACTACAATAAACACATTTCTTCAAAAGCAATGAAAATATCGACAAAAACTACACATTTAAACTGTTGTTTTATCCAATATTCTTAATCATTACTTAAATTGGTTGCTAAGTGTTCCTGTAATATAACCCCTTACTATGTACCATTCCGTTGGAACTTAGCAACCAAAGAGATTGCTTGTTAAGAAAAGAATGGTATTGATTGATCTACCCCCAGCATATAAACACCAAGATTTGATCATCAAGATGCAAGCGAAAGGGGACCCTCATAACCAATGTTTAAATTGCCTATGTGCATTTAAAACGTTTAAGGTAATTTAATATATCATTTTGCAATTTCAAAAGCTGAAGCATGCAGTATTCTGTGGTCAACAATTGAAAACTTAATTAAGAATAAGTATAATGGATCACTTTAGTTTTTAGGAACGGCTAAAATTGTTACAACTAAACATTTACTAATTTGAATGTTGTGAATAATACCCTAAATGACACAAAAGACACCATAACAGTTGTTATTGCAATTAGGTAAAATAAGTTCTAAATCAAATTGGTTTAAAATAAGCATTAAGTTCTTACCACTAAGTATTAGTTTCCTAAATCTAAAATTAACAATTTTTTCAAAGCTTACCTCTATTTATTTATATGTAACACATCTAACTTAACCCTTTCCACTCATGTCGGACACTGTCCGACATCGTAATTTAGCCATTCCACTCGTATGTCGGATGGCGTCCGACACGGCAATGACACAAGTTTCTTTTGGTTATCGTTGTTCCCAATTAGTGCTGCTATCATACAGAAACTAAATGAACTACAATCAGTCGTCATGGGTATTGGAATGTCACGTGATTTTATTGTTATTCTTTCTTGTTTATTCTAACCTTCAGTTTGATGTTTTCTTAGTTGACACTTGACAGTAATGTAAAAATGTCGGCTCATAGTAGTCCAAATCTTACGGATGCTGAAGTAATATAACAATTACAACGTGGTTTATCATATGATGAATCAAGCGAAGATAAAGGTGTTAGTAATGATGAAATAATTCTTCCAACATTAGAAAATATCTAAGAAAGTGACAGTGTTGTACAAGTAGGCCAAACTGTAAATAGTGGTGATGGTGTTTGTTACAAATGCCGAACTGCTTCTTACTACCAAACATACATCATAATATTACGATCTGAGGGGGCAAACAAGTAAAAAATAATCGAGTGGAAAGGTTTAATGTTACAAGATGAAATTATATATCCAGTAAGAAACAAGCTTGAAGGATTATACATCTGTAAGAAACAAGCTTGAAGGATTATACATCTAACAACTGTATCATTCCGTTGGAACTCGGAAAACAATTCAAGTACCAAGTTGTGTAAGAATGAAGATAATCTACCCCCAGCATATAAACACCAAGATTTGACCATCAAGATGCAAGCGAAAGGGGTCTTTGACAACTCTAACATTTTCAATCTAGTTATTTTGTTTTACACTTCTTTATACTTTAGTGATCCACATCATTTAAAAATTTCACTTAACAATATAAAAATCTGAAACTTGCAGTATAATAGTCTGACACTGAAAACTTTGATACTGATAATTCTATAAGTGACACATAAAAGCAAAACAGTTGTTCCAGCCATTTTTATAAAATAATTTTGTTCAGTAAAATTTCAAATGAGTTCTTGTCACACTCTCCTAGCCAATCCCTACTCCTGCGATAATTTTATAGAATCTTACACAGTTAATTTGTGTTGCAGTATATTTCACTTAACTGTACCATTTTGTTGGAACTTGGAAGTCAATGCAAGCATCAAGTTGTGTAAGAATGGATTTTATGTATCCCCAAGCCAAAACACCATAGTTGAACACCAAGATGTAAGTAAAGGGGAAATATAATAAGACAGAAGAGAGAATGCAATGGTATTTTCTCTAAGAATTATGAATTACGTAAACACAATATGCTGTTTAAACTTGGTGACAAAGAACGTAGAATATAAGCCTATATTCATTGCAGTAAGAGTGATAATTATGAGTGATGTCATAGTAGGATTTTTACTATGAATTAAGAATTACTTGACACAATATGCTGGGTAAGGTTAGTGACAAAGAACATATAATATATATATTTATTGTGATAGGTAATAAATAGCCAGTAATTAATGAACAATTACAGGCTCCAAGGAATACAATCTACCATTTATTACAACTTTGGTTATAGGAATTCATTTGCAAAAAACATAATTTAGTTTTAATTGAAAAAAAAAAACTGCCTTTACTACCATTAAAATTTGTACAAATGCTGAGATTAGTGCTATTGAGCGCCTTCTTGCACTCCGTAACAAATATGGAAAATAATAGGCATAATTGTATATGGACAACCAAACATACATAAATACAATAATACAGGGTGGTTATTCAATCTTGTAAAAACAATTCAAGCATAATTCAAGGTTTTTCAACTTTAATTTCAAGCATAAATTCAAAATTAAGAATCATAAGTTTCTTTTATATCCATACAAATCACTACTCGTTATTTAATGAACAAAGTTCAATCAGAGCGCTCGAACAGCAAATAATGGAAGTACGTGTAAGGATTTGCTTCCAACTAATCTTTTGACGGAAGCAAGCAAACCGCAACCATTGCAACACGTTCACATCTTGCTTGCATTATTGCCACGTTTCATTTCTTTAACAGTAACTTACTTTCTTATTGTTTACATTGTCTTTCACATTTAATTTCTAATTGTTCATTGTTACTCTTGGCAACACGACGCGCCAGAGCTTCCTTCAAAAACCACTAATCGCGCTCATTTCAAGCGCGAATTAATTCAATTAAAAATTTCATTTAAATTTTATACATAAATTCATCAAATATTTATGTATAAAATTTATGTCCAAAATAACTACCTGTAATGCTTGTAAATGATTAAAAATAATCCAATACAAGAAAAATATTTAGAAAAACATTCACTAAGACCTCAGACATTCTTAACCATCATTAGGGAAAACCCTTCGTGTGGAAACCGCAAAAGAATTACTTCAATTTATCATCATTGGTCTTTGTTTAGGAAGTCAATTGCAAAGAGTTTAATACTAACTTTACCCATAAGCTATTATTGCACAGTTGAAATAATGTGTCTATATGCCACCAAGACACAACATGTTTTCACTCAGCTGTTATGATTTCTTTATTTACCATCTTAGACAAACATTTAGACCAAAACCAAGCGCGGCAGAACCCACAGACTTGTCATAACAGTATTAGTTATGACATTGTATTAGTTCAGTTGTCTACTTTTGTGGATCAAAAGGAAAAACCACAAAACCTTGTGGTCGGGACTGTTTAGTCTTAAATTAGTGTTGTTTATTATATTGCTGTGTTTAACTAAGACATGAAATGCAAAAGTTTACTTCAAATTATCATCATTGGTTTAGGTTGGAAGAATTGTCAGCATTGGGAAATGCTAAATATATTACTGGTACATGCCTATGTACTATTTGTAAAACAGTGCTTTATGGAAGTTAACAAATTCTCTTTCAAGGCATATATATTTTGACATCATTTTATAAAATTAAAATACACGACTAATGATTTACCAATTTTGTCCAATCTTTTGTAGTGAAGCAATCCTTAAGCGCAATGTGCTATGATAAATTTGACCATTCTGCTTACCAATAATAGAATTTTGGGGTTAAGATTCTTTTGTTGAGCCAAACCTGACTTATACTTGAAGAACACAAATAAAGCATTGAAAAAATATACCATAGTATATAATTATTTAACAAATTTATGAACTAATTATGCATGAAAATAAAGTTAATCGAATTAAAATATAATCACAGTATAATAACATACAGTAGCGAAGCTTACTCTTAAGAAAAATGCAACCAATTTGACGCTAGCGCTCGTGTCACGGAACCACGCCATCTCTCCGCTAAATAGCATGGCAGTTGACATGTTACAATGCAATTAATTGAGAGGAAATATTAAACTCAAATCTCTTATTTGCTTACCAGCTGTTTATTACCTCACCCCAATAGGTTCGCTAGCAACGCTTGATTGCAAAAACGCCTGAGCTTCGCTACTGTATATTATTTGATATAATACTAATATGCCTATCCAGAATTTACACATTTTGTAGTTTTCTTGAATTGTACATACATTTCAGCCATGATTATTCATTTTTTAATTTAAAGACAAAAAGCAAAGATGTGTTTATGATTTTCTAATATTACGTATATTATTATCATGAAAACATTTAAGCATCACCCAGTACAACAAATTAAAAACAATCTACACAGCCCTTAGTCCCAATCATTAGTTAAAAAGGTTTTGTATGGAAGGATACTAGTTAACAACAGTAGTGATAAAAGCTTGCAACAAGAAATATTCAACTCATATTGAACCCTCATCTTCTCATATTATTTGGGAGTGCAATTAAATGTAATATAAGTTAAAAAATAATGAGCTTGGGATATTTCAATATTAATTTGTTTATCTCTAGGAACATGTTGTTTATAAACAGACCTCAGACGCTAATAGCCATCATAAGGGAAACCCCTCTGGTGGAAACCGCAAAAGAATTACTCCAACTTATCATCATTGGTCTGAGTTTAAAGAAATTTGAGCATTAGCAAAAACTAGAAAGAGCCATTTATAAATAGTCCAATTAGCCAGGAGACATCGTATTGGTCTAATTTTTAGCTAACTGACAAACCTGATTCTTAGTTCTCTTCTCTTACTATAACTAAAACTGACACCCTAGACATCTCTAGTAGTGTCAACATTGATGGCAACCATTGAGCAGAAGCCGTATCAAGAGTCAAATGGCAACCACCATCTCCACAACACTCTTTGTTATCAAGTGGCTGGGTTACAATACTACACCACCAAGTGCCAACATCTATCGCAGCAATCTTAATAAATTTTAGCAATGCAGTACATTTTCTAAGTTCCTCTTAAATATATGGTAAATTCACTATTGCTGTAGAGTACAGATAGACACAAGCTAGAGACTGATAGGCACTAAACAAGATGTTGAAAATTTATCAGATTCAAAATAAAAAGCACAAATGCAGGAGGTTCAATTTGTCTGGCCTGGATTAATATAATATTGAATCAGTCGATAAAAGCATTTTTCTGAATCATGAGATTAGAGTAGAACAAGGTCATTAGCACTTCTCCACAATAACACAGTTGTGTCATCTTTTAGTGGACTTAATATCAATACAGTTCTAAAGAATCATTTAACATAAATAACTTGAGACATAAGTTGATTAGACCTCAGACGCTTTTAACCATCATTAGGGGGAAACCCCTCTGGTGGAAACCGCAAAAGATAACACCAACTTATCATCATTGGTCTGAATTGAAAGTGATTCTAATAACATAGAACAATGCAGTGGATTGGGATTGGATTGTTTTGTACTGATTCTCCACTTTACTTGTTCTAAACATAAAACAACTGACAACTCTGTATTTCATCTTTCTTAATATTGGCAAATATTCAAAGAGTGAACAACACTTAAAATATATATTGTTTTGTATGCTAATAACCTGTTATAAAATTAATTTTCAACACCATTATCAAGATGGATGTTAAATGTTATTGTCCAGAGGCATAGCTCACGAAATATTACTTTGGCTATGACTTATAGGGTATCGTGCTGGCTTGACTTGATTGATGGTTCAAGTAGACTAATTGATTTTTGAGTGAAATAAAACATAGAAAATTGGTCATTTAATTCATAAAACGATAACATTTGTAGAAATATTTGAATTATTGAAGATAAAGAAGGATATATAGATATGTCACTTCAACGTTTTGGATGATAGGTAGCTAGGTCCAGGATGATTATTGTACTATGGCCAGATCTCACCAAATTTAAATAAATCTTCTTTCTTGGTGTTAAATATTAATGATGTTTACGTTACTACTGACACTTTTAATGTTTTGATAATTACACTTTAGTCAATACACTGAAAATGGAATTAAATTTAAATAATTTTGGCTGCTATAAAAATTGAGATGCTTCCACTATCAAAGTCTTGATGAGGAAGGAAGAGAAAAGGCCACTGTTATTGCAACAATCACTTTTACATCACATATGTTTACACTTGATGGCCAGTACATATAATTTCTTGAGGTGAATATATAAAAATTAAAAGTTTTGGATCAATTTTGAGGATTGTTATTATTAACAAATGTACAATTTGGTTCAAATAAGTGATCAAGTAATTTCCAATTTACATTAAATTAAGTTATGACTAGTTTATTAAAATATGCTTATGATTTTAAAAATAAACAATTATGATTTCTTGAAGTAAATATACTTTATTAAATTTATATGGTGGCAAGATAGTGGGGGGAAGGTATTATTATAAATCTAATAAATTTTTTTTAAATGCTAAAATTGAGTTAGAGAAGAATTTATTCATTATAAAAGAGAAATTTGGACATTATTTAACACATGATATATGAAGTTGAATTGAGTGAAAATAATGTTACATTGAAACCTTTTTTATTAAAATTTATTTGCCCTATAGGATTAGAAAGGAAAATGATGTTATAAAATTAAAAAAATTTCTAACATAACAATAACTTTTATGTTTTAACTGTTCTACTGTTAATTTTAAATAAAACGATATGCAATACGTACATTTATAAAAAAAATTACAATAAATTGTAGAAAAAGTGTTACCATGGTAACAAACTAGTACATTCGTGCATTGTTATAGTTACATGGCATAATATAAATGTGAATGTAAAAATAACTAATATTTTATAAAATAAAAAAACTTATGGGATACCATAAAAATCCACTAGAACTACATTATTAACATTCACATGGCAGTCCCTGTTTTGTATATTTTATAAAAAAAATTAAACATATATTTGTGAGCAAAATGACAAGATAGTACATCCCAATTTATATTTTTGATAACATTTAAAAAAAATATACTTGCAAAATGAATAAAAATGGCCTGTCAGTAAAGAAATGTTCACCTGCCAGAGTTAAGGCTACGGGTGATAACTCGCACAAACTGGATTTAATAAAAAATCATGTCTATAATAAAAATGAACACCTTAAATATAAAACTTGACAGTAGACAGAAAACATCTTTATAATAAATATTAATGTTTTGTATCAGTCCTCGGGAGGAAGACAACAAGTAATGCCATCTACCTTGTATCGGAATGAATTGCTATACCCTGAATGAATCATAAAAAGCACTATATAATGCTCCTACATGCGGAATTCAGGGTTCATTTATCAAAGACTAAAAACTAATAAGATATAAAGTATTTGCAAATGTGAATGTAGTGGTTGAGAAAATATTATAGAGGATGCAAAAAGAAAGAGGAACACAAGAAAAGTTTTCAGTAGTTCAAAAGCCAGCCATTGTTTAGTTTGGCCACAAGTTAAGTCTTATTACAAAATTGAGGAAGAACATCAAGAATCTAAAGTAGGCCTAAATAATAATCATCAGACCTCAGACAATCTTGGCCATCATTAGGGAAAACCCCTCTGGTGGAAACCGCAAAAGATTATGCCAACTTATCATCATTGGTCTGATTTTTTTTTATAAGTCCACAATATTTAATGCGATATTTTTGGTTCATTAAGTTATTCTTAATATAACATCTTTCACTTTCAGACTGTTTAGCATATTTAATCTTTGCGCAGTAACAATAATGAACAAACTGTCGATACACAATTCTCTTCATTCTCCTCCATAGTAATCATTACTTGGTAAATCTTGTACGGTTAACTTTATAGGGATAAAAACAATAAGTACACATGGACTGAATTTCATCATTACTTAATCAAAACAAAATATTGCTATTCCCATTGTGGTTCAGGAATTAAGTATTGGTTATTAGTACATAAAAAAACAATAGGCATAAATATGGTTTCTTTAATAAGTAATTAAGAAGGCAAGTATTAGTACATATCTGTTTTATATAAAAGGGAGTAAAGAAATTGAAGATACAATGCAGATTAATTAACTATTTGATAACATGGTTTTTCTTAGTCAAGATCATTTTCAAGAATCAGTCTTAGGGTTGGTAAGAACAAAAACACAATTTTGTAGATTTCAAAACATCATTTTGAACTATGAAAACTAAGGTATAATTCAAACACCAGTTCCTTTGCGACTTAAAATCTTAACTGTTTCCAAAAACTATATTTTCATTGTGTTGTGTACATAGAACTATCCAGTTAACCATTAGCTTTTCCCCTTACCTATTTTAGGCCTAGTCCTCTGAAAATAACCAGTATTCATCATATTTAGCATAAGCAAACTAATCTGAGAAGACAAATTTACTAATATAACACTTAAAAAACATAAACACCATATTTTCCTTTAACATAACCTCTAAATTGTTCCTCTATTTGAAATCCCCTCCCTTTCATGCTATTTAACTTGGATACATAAATATCATTGATTCTAACACAAAAATATTACTATAATTTTTAACATACATCTCTCACGAGGTATGCTAAAAATGCCTACCTTGCAAGGTACAGTATGAGGTTTTCCGATCTTGTTACCCCAGTAGCCACGCCTGACAGGCACTACAGAGAGCTTGGCTAGGATAATGGCCCCTCGAATAGCGGTTGCCACTTCCTTGGAGCACTTCACTCCCAAACCAATATGGCCGTTAGAATCTCCGATGGCTAAAACAGATTTTATAGAATTAATATGAAAATTATTACATCTACATATATCAACTGAAAAATAAATTACCTCCAATCAGAAAAGATTAAGCCAAAATATTAATCATTCAGTTCATAAGTATGATTCATCATCTGGATGTTTTAAATAAAATGAGAATTCATAGCCAATTAACTAATTCTTACCAACAAATGCCTTGAATCTGGTTCGCTGTCCAGCTCGTGTCTGCTTCTGAACAGGCATTATCTTAAGCACCTCATCTTTCAAGGCTGAACCGATGAAAAAATCAATGATATCATACTCCTAAAATCATAACATAATAAGTTAATAATAGCAAGGCTTTACTAGAAATGTTTCAAAAGGCAATAAAGCATGCCAACAATTTGTCAATACGAATAAATTACATTTAGTAATATGATTGTAGGTTAGAAATAGCAACTATTTGATTATTAAACTACATCCGGATATAATCTATGAATTTAATTTATATAGTACTGTGTTGTTCATAAAGAGATAATGGTTAAAATGATTCTTTTTGTGTAACTGAATAATGTTTTGTTACATCATAAATATTAACATAAATTTTGATCAATAAGAATATTTTTACATTTTATTTGTAAGTACTCCAGCCAACAGTTACTCATTATTCATAATTCCACAAACTTATTTACACCTTGTCATGACTAACTATTGCAATTACTACTTGTTATGACTAACTATTGCAACTACTAAAGTATTATTCCTCTTATTTAAAAAATACATATCAACATTGAACATGCAGACAAAAAATGAGATTCAAAATCGCAATTTATTTACGTTATCAGGCAACATTGTAAATTAAACCGCAAAACATACAATCCAATGTACCAACTAGTTAGCCTATAATTAAACAGCTCTCTTATTTCAGCTCTTAGAGCTCAGAAATAAAGATAAAAATATTCTCTGTGTTAGAGAAGAAAAGCTTTATTTGTACGTTTTTAATTTACTTTTATAGCAAGCAAGTTTCACTGTAAATATTTAACTGTTTTTATTTGTGCCTTCACGGTTTTTAGTACTGTTGACTTTAGCGAAAACTGTACAACCAAGTTAATGAATGTGCATTAACTTAACGTTATATTTTATGTCAATTATATTGCTAAGATTGAATTGTTTTTAATTGAGAAGATAGTTATATCCAAATGGAGCTATAACAAATCTACTTACTTTGATAGGCAGGGAGAAAAGATAGATATCTTCCAATCTCTGAATCTTTCCATCACGAACCAAACGGCCCAATTTGGTGACAGGAATCCATTCCTTCTCTGCTTCCTTTCCACGGCCTCTACCACGACCCCTTCCACGGCCACGTCCTCTTGGCCCTCCTCTACCACCTCCACGTGCACCAAAGCCTCCCCGGAAACCACCACGTGCGGCTGGAGCAGCGTCCGCCATGATTCTGGAAAAAATTCCATTGTTAAGAAGTAGGAGAATATCATACATCTAATTTGAAAAGAGACCTATCCATCGATAAATACACTCATACAGGCCTACACATTTGATATTCCACCACTTTACAACTTACTCTAAAATTGATCTTAATTGTTGTGAAATTTCTTTTCTCTTTTAAGTTTTATCACTTATTAAGCCACTGACTTCATGGTTTATTGCAAGTAAATTGTGTACAACATAGGCCTACATTTTAGGGTTACATATTTTCCCATTTCTGAGAGCTCTAAAAATGCTGCAATGATGTTAAGTAATTCATACGATGAGCATAAAATAAATGACCCAAGTTTTTTTTAACCATACATGCACAGATTTTAAATGTGTTAATTTGTCTTGTTTGCTATTTAATAAATAGACGTTTGCTTTCTAATAATGTTTGTCTTAACAATTAGTATTTTTGGAGTGATTAAACCATTAAAAATTTCCTTAAATAAGTGTTATGAACGAGTTAAAAAAAATCTGTCTTGATGTGTATTTTATGCTACTGAGATTGGCCATGAACTATTACTATACAAGGTATTTAATTGATCAAACACATGTACCACAAAGCAGAATACTTTCAATCTTTCTGCGACGGTATATACAAAAACCTTCTGCAAGTACTAAATTATGGTACCAATAGCGTAAAATATAAAGAGGGAAAAAATATTAGCTATGCTGTATAGAATGTAGCCTAAAGACGTTTACCTAAGTAATAAGATAACATTACTGTTAATTTATAACACTGTTATAAATTAAAATATTTAAAAAGGCTTTTGATAATGAATACATCACATTATAATAATTTTTTTACTTACGTTCAAACTTAATACACAAATAAAAAGATAAAATAAAAATAATTACAGTTTAATTGTTTTGCTTTTAATAATTGGAGAAATTGGGTGGAGATAAGCTTATTTCCTTAGTTTCCTAAAATTATGCAAAGGATCGCAATAATTCAGATTATTTATAAATTTAAAAAGAGAAGATAAAGAAATTTTCTCTGGTAATAATAGATAAATAGTAAAATAATAATTGTTTAAAATAATGTTACTAAAAAGAGAGGAATGGAGATGGCGTCCCTTACTTGACAAGTCAAGGTCGTATTGAGCAGAAAGCTAAAAACAATATTTGAGACTAACTCATTGCCAGCGAGTGATTCTATATAATTAAACTATAGATTTTATTAGGAATTTATATTTATTCATTCAATTATTGATCTTGTTCTCTGTCGAAAAATGAATTATTTTGTTTGATAAATATCTTTTATTCGCAGAATTATGATTAAATTATTAGATAATATAAATATAAGGTTATATTTTACTTATTACTTTGTTTTCACTATTACTATTATAAATTTGTTATTCACTCAAAATGGTGTAAACTTATTGTTTTTAGCCCCAATCATATTCCTGAATTTAAAAATAATAAATTAAGTTATGCAAACTATGTTTATGTTTTAATCCAGTTTATTTGGAACGATGACCACTAATTCACCGGCAACAGATGCAAATGTCAACTATTTTAGTATGCACTTATAATTATAGTTCATTAACACATAACCTGACCTAATTCCGATAAGCTATCTAAATTACTAGCAGAATCTGTAACAGAATCTACTGGACTGAAATAAATAACCAATATTTCCGCTGGTTGCAGACATGTATATCACTTAACGTCCTGGGTTGTCATAAATGTTTTTTTAAGGATTTTTAAGTAGTATTTTTCATTACTACAAACAATGCGCTCTCCAGAGGCAGCCATTATCAATCAATGATAACGTAACTGAATTGAATCATCATTACTCAAAACACGATGATCCGATTGTAATTGAAAAGCAGGATTGGAGATGGGTAGTTCACGAACGATCGAGTGAAATTAACTAGTCAGCTTAATGAACGAGTTTGTTATGATTCTAGTTCAGTTCCAAGTGAACATCAAAGCTGGGAAGGACAACAAACATTAAATATAATTATTTATTTTTTTCAATGTTAGCATTATAAACTGAAAGGTTGGTTGGACAAATTTAAAAGTATTAATAATAAAAACGTGTCTATGAAACAAAACGCTTAGCGAAACTATAAATAATCGTCGCTTGTAACAAGTCGTTCATTGCATTATTTTGAACTAGTTAATTACAGTGAACAATTCGGTCGTGTACTAGTCCTGCAAATGAAATCTTTGCTCATCTCTAGAATGGAGTAGTGTGGTAGGGGTTTATGCGAATTTGCACATGCATTGAAGGTGACCAGCGTCAGACTTTCGTCTCACTGTAGTTAGCTGTTGTTCATTTCGTAAAATCGCAAATGCCATTTGTCATTCTGAATCAAGTCAGTATATAGTTTGTTTCTTCTTTGAGTTCTTTATTGGAATATTTGAGAAATTCTTCAATTATTTATAGTTTGTCAAGTTACACTAAAACTACGGTTCTAATTAATTGTTTATACACAAAACAAGATATTGTTCTGCTGAAATTAATAATGTTATTTTGGCGTATGGAAATAGTTACTCAATTAAACGATTTCTTTCTGCAGCCATCTCTTTCGTTCTGCGACAATGTCGCTCTTGGGCAAATGTATGTAGTTTCTCTTCAAATCAGCAAATAAATTTCCCCTATACGCTAACTTATGCTTTTTAAAACATAACATACAAAAGTTTTTTTAAGGATAATTCACTGAAAAAAGGATGTACTCATGACATTGACAATTGCTGTATAGTGCTTGACGACAATAAAATTCTAGTTACCGTATGGCTAGATAGAGCATAAGTTTTAATCAGTTAACATATTCAAATTCTTTGATTTAAGTATTTTAGTGTTAACATTTCCTTGAACCCTGTAAAATAATCCAGTTTAGAGAGCTGTTTTATAACAGTGTCTTACTTTATTTATCTCGATATATATTCAGTTGGCCCACTGCAATAAATGGATTTACTGAAAAAGCTGTATTGAATTAATTGACTTTTCTCCTATTGTCATTCTAGTGTGAGTTAAATTCATGAAATTTCCTTAATATGTAGTGGAAACCCTCCAGATTTAAATAAAATCTAATGACATACATTTACTAATAAAATCTAATCTCATATATTTACCTAATGACTGTTTAAACACCAACCTGCATGTTTTATAATGTTCGGAAGTAATATATATATATAGCCTAGGACAATAAGAGCAATCTATTTAACTTGGTTTATGTCAATTACTTATATATTCAGTCTCTTTAGTATGTTTCATTATTTGGGCAAGTTTTCCATTTCCATTAGGTAAAGAAGACAATTTTAAAGAAATATAACCTTAATGTTTTTCCCCATGGAAATGGAACAATCCCCCATGGCCTGGTATGTAAATTTGTAAGTGTCCAAGAAATTAATTAACTGAAAAATCGCTTTTGAAGGTCCTTTTGATAATGTACAGAGTCAATCAGCCATAAGAGCCACCACAAACCGTGGCACATTCGTGATGAATACATAACCCAAATACCAGAATGCACACTTTAACCCTCGAGCGGGCGCTTCACTTATAAAACGGGAGCGGGCGCATGCAGAGTTTTATTCCGCAACACTAAATTGCACAAATTTTACCCATTTTACTTCTGGTTATAACGCAATATTTTATTTAAATGTTGAATAACTTTATTAGGAACCAAATGTCATTGTTAATAACATGAATTGTTCAACTAAATATAAGTAATATTTTAACTAAACAAATTAAGTAATTTTCTAGTATAAAGAGGGTATCACTGTTTGTGTTATGTGAGAGGGTGCATGCGGAGTTTTGCTCCGCAATAATGCAATTATACATCTATGCAAACAAAATATATTTAATAATAATTATAAATTAAATAATAAATAAAAACACACATATTTTGGTATATATATAAATATACACACAGTTTGGCCAATTTGACATGTTATGAATATAAATAACATCGTGTGCGCACTAACCAATTACGCTATAGGGCGCACGCGGAGAAAACCTCCGCAAACTGACACTGCGTCACTGAATTGTAACTGACAAGGAACCAAGGGGGAAGGAGGGGGTAAAAATAGCTTTGGGGGATTCCCGGAATGAGGCTCGTGAGGTACGTAGCCGGACACGAATGCCGACACCAATTGTGCATATTTATTTTAACAAAAACTAAACGTGCGGAGGAAAACTCCGCAAGCGCCCGCTCGAGGGTTAACTATTAAACGTGTCAATACCACTGTACATGTGTGGGTGGGTGACATGTGTGACGAGAGAAATGCTATAAATAATATGTTACTACAGTAAAACTTTTCATATCTGACCTAATATGGTGCCAGGGTAGGCCAAATAACTTTGAAACCAGATATAGAATTACCTTAATAAAGTTGTGGTTTTCGTGTAGCAGATGCAATGTAGCTTTGCTTAGAAGGAACTAATTTTTACATTACGTAATTTAAAATTGTTTAAAACTAAGCTGTAAGGGATTGATAATATGATCATACCAACTTAACACTTGGTTTAACAGTATGATTCAAACGATCACATTGTTAATTAGTTATTTTTTGAGTAAATCAGCTGCTCTCCATTCAATCGGAGAGTAGGTGTTGAATAGTTACAAAACCTTTATTTAGCTCTGTGACAGGAGATCAATATTTAAACATTACGACACAAGTACTTTAAGGTATATTTTCTAATTTGTTATTAGTCTGGTGGCTGGCTTCGATAGCCATACGAAATATAAATATTTAACCCTCCCAACTCGGAAAAAATTGTTATTTTACTGAAAAAGAACAATAATTTAAAATATAATTTTCTTAACTCTTAGATTCTTGTTTTAGCTAAAGGATGCAATAAGGTGTGAAAAATAACAAAGTACTAAGAAGTAATCTAACACTACTAAGAATAAAAACACAATAAATCGGAACTAAATTGCTGTAACACTTGTATGCTAGCAACAATAAAACTACACAAAACGATGTCGCAAACTAAAATAAAAACGAGTCAAAAATATATCTGTTTCACACGTAAGCTAATAGGTAACCGCAGATTGGCAGAAACTAACATAACGAGTCATAAATTTGTTTCACACGTAGTCTAATGAGTAACTGCAGATTGGCAGTCAGTGTGCCTTGGCTGAAAAAGCCACTCCCATCTCCCACTACGAAACACTTTCAGATCATACATCCGTTGTTAGGAAAGACTATTCCACATTCTACTCAACTCTAGCGGATCCCACTGCAACTAAAATTTATAAGATAGGTTTTGCAGCATATATCCGTCTACAGCATTTCAGCTATATTTTATAAATAGAGGCAGGGGATGTATCCTGCGTTGTAAGGTTTAAATCAGTGCCAGAGCCATAAAATCGCAGCACGGCAGACAGGCCCGGAGTGAGCACAACAGTCACCGTTTTAACTCTGGATTATGAAGTACAACAAATTTGTGTTATACACAAAGAAGCTTCTAAAAGCTTCGTAATACAAGCTGTTGTATTAAAATCAATAAAAGATGTTAATCGTCAAGCGATCACAACAAAGTTGATACCAATCGACGCAGAATGTTTTGTTCAGTACATTTCGTATTTTTCATGATTTTTTTCATGCAATTTTATAAATGCAGAAAATAAAATTAAAACATGCAACAAGAAACTTCCGCTCAATTTCCGCCTGGCGCGGAGATTGGGAGTGGGAAAGATGGCCGATGTTTGTTGCATGACTGAAGAATAACCAACGGCGTAAGGAAGTTATGACGGAGTAAGGCGTAGTATATGTCAGTCTGCAGAGAATGAAATACTCTATCCAACAAAACAAATTACGATGTTTTAGTTTCATTAGATATTTTACAACAAATGTTTACTTTTTTTGCGAACGACACAATAGTGAGGAACGGCATAAAATATGCTGTTAATAAAAGTTGTTGTTCAATCTTTATTTTTGGCTGTAATCTAACAAATCTTGAATATTTCTAATCAGAAATGTGTTCTATCAACTGTTACTGTCATAAAAATTTCCAAAAATCATTTTATATTTTTAATAATGTTTACAATATACAAAATTTTGCAAGTGCCATTTACATAAATTGCGCAGGATGACTTATGGTGTTATATTTTTTAAACTTTTAAGTATATTTTCATATATTTTACATTATTTGTAGGTACTAGATTGTACTAATGAAGTACACATAGTAAGAAATTATAAAAAATTATTCATGTGTTTCATGTAATTTTTTACATACTTTTTTGTTTCCGTGACATTTTTATTTTTCTCTATAAACAAAAAATATGTTGAAGGGTACAAGATTAATTTTCTTGAACAACTTTTTCTTGTCTATTCAATTGTGATTTTTTTTGTAATTTTTACATGTACTATATTAACCCTCCAAGTGCTAAAAAGCCCGACCGGGACGAAATAAAGATCGTTCCCAGTGCTAGAGTCCCGATCGGGACGAAATAAACATCGCCTCACAATGCGTAATATATCTCCGGTAGTAATTGTCGGATCAACGTATACTTTATATAGTATTACTGGGGAATAAATGCTCTATCAAAACAATGCATTACAATCGAATCTAGCGATGAATATAATCGAACATGGTCGGTTGAAAACAGCTGTTATTTTACTCTTGACAGTCATGACTAGTTTCGCATCGATGTTTATACTGTGCGTAAGGTTGCTGTGTTTAATGTTGATTTCGAGTTGTTTATGTATATATTTTTGTATGAAAGTTAATTGTAATTAGTATTTAGTTATTTAGAAGTAATTATGAATGAATTAAGTAATTCCAGTGCTATTAAAAATGTTTTGAACGATGTTTTTTTTAAACAATTTTAACTAGATACGTTGTTTTTATTGTATATATTGAAAATAAATTTTTTATATCATTGTAAATAAGGGCTATGTGTAACAAACAGTTGGAAACAACAGTAATATTGGCGTTTTCTTGATTTTTTTTATTTATAATTGTGAAAAACTGTGACTGTAACAATGTTTTTCAAAAAGTGAAATTTTTTCTGTTATGAAAAGTTTCAAACAATATATTTTTGTAATTTTTTCATGTACAATAAAGTGCAAGTTTTTAGTATTTTTTGTTTTATCAGAATTTAATGGAGAACATTTTGTATATAATGGAATTACTTGTGGGTCGTTACTATATGCTAATAAATAGGCGCTAAGTGAAAAATTGAAAAAAATGCTATTGAAATATTTACAAAAAGTGATCTATAACTTGGACACCATTAGAGGTAAGTGTTCAAACTTATTTCATTATTGTTCTACATGTTCTACTGAATAAAATGGTATATAATAAGCCCTAGTTTTATTTAAAAAAAATTGAGTTAAATAAAGAAATTTAGCAGTATACACGGGCAAGCAAAAATGGCCTAGCACTGAGGGGAAAAAAGTCAGCACTTGGAGGGTTAACTACAATGATCATACTGCAACTTTGTACATTTTCACATTTTATGTAAACAAAAAATAACCTGATAGTTTGTCTAAAATTTTACAACATATTACAATGCACTAATAAATTTACAAAAAATATTAAGTGCTCCTAAGGAGGGTTATAAGTTACATTTTAAGGACAATATTTCCAAATTCTTATAAATTTTTTCTTGAAAATAATTATTTACTAAATTTGTAGATAAGTTTTTATGGTAGTATATGATTATACAGTTCTTGAGAAGAAAAACAATATGATAAAATTTACATTTGGGGCATAATTATTTTTTAATTTTTTATAAATAAAGCTTGCAAAGCGCCAAAAATAATAGCACAATTTAAAATAAATAGTATTCACGATCTAGGGGTAATAAACATGTCAGTCTAAGTTCAGCTCTTAAAGTGGAACGTCGTGTCGTTGTTAGCCTCGCTGCGTATATATGTACGTATATGTATACTGTAGCTTTAACCCTACCAGTACCAACGACGTCTCAGGCGTCGATCGGCACCTGCTTGCCGATACCGTCGACGCCTCTGACGTCGATGTGCATGCCTTTCGTAATTTGCCGTTATTGAGTCATCTATTGGTATGGAACAGTTGTTATAGTACTCAAAATGTGCAGAAAGAAGCATACTTTAATTTGGTTCTCTATGACAACAATTTGAGTGAAGCAGCTATTTTTTTTCTTTGCTACAACATCAACAGTATTTTTCGTCAGCTGATTTGTGTTATTGTTTGTGTTTACTGCTTGCAATATTTTGAGAATATTCATTGAATAAAGTATATCATATTATACGTATTTTTGAAGTAGATAAACTGTTCTATAGAAAAAACATATCGATTACCATGGAAACATTTGTTTATTATCACATTTCAGGGGTAAAACGAAAAAAAAAAAAAATTCAAAAATTTCGCAATTTTTGTCTTTTTTATTTTTGTTTAATTTTTGAACAGTTAAAAAAATATGATGTTATTTTATTTTTATTTCTCGTTAAATTCTGAAAATAATGATATATAACAACATATAGTTTGATATTTATTAGTAGGTGAAAAAAAATAATCCCAAGACTTACAAAGTGACACAAATCTGGTGTGTATTGCTGGTAAAACCAGACAGTACAGCTAGGGTTAACATTATGTGCTTTGTTCTCGTTGCCTGTTATCAGTGATTATTGCTAGACTTATTGTTTTTTGTCTTGTTATGGATTGCATTTAAAGACAACATATTGTAGGTTGAACAACAAACTTGTGTCCGTTACTCTAGCAGTAAAAAGGTTAAGTATAACGAGTATTATATCAAGTAGTTTAGTTTTCCTAACTAATAGGAAAAGGTTTGCAGCTCTCACATGTGTCAACATTCATTATTTTAAGTTAACATTACTTTGCCAAATGCATTCTAACTTTTCATCTATTCTTTAAAGTAAAAAAATTTAAAATAACGTGGCAGTTCTGAAACTAGTTACATTAACACGTTCACTGTTAAGGCATAATTTAGGCTAATAACATTAGCCAAGTGCTGCAAAAAGGAGCTAGTAGGAAAAACACAGTTAAATTAAAAGAAGTAGAAATTTATACCAACTATGAAATATTTTGTAAGATGACGGGCATCACAAGCGGATTATAAATTATTCACTTCTTTCAAGAGCTGAGCTTTCACTGAGGAAAGACATTTAGACACAGCAGCCCGATTTCAGGCTGGCCGTTTGGCGAAACACACACACCCAACACCAGCTACAATGTACGTGATAAAACGCCAAATTACAATTACTTTTGGAAGCAATGGAAACTACACTAGTACCACTTAGCCTAATATTAAGCCCTAACATCTTTGTTGAAGGATAAAACTTACCAATCTTAAGCCAACAATCTAACGGGATCTGCTTTTAATGCAATTTGACACTATGGGCTCTTAAGTACCTGAGCAAGCAATTTACATGAAACAGATAGGCTACAATGTCAAATAATCAGTTTTAATAAGGGCATAATTTGGTTACTTAGATTTTTAGAATAACTACTCCACAACTTCACTAGCATAACAAATCTCAATTGATAATTTAACACAAGTTTACAGATTCACGCAAACTGAATAATCCTACTCAGTTAACACGTCGGTGGCTACATGCGGCTATACTTGCGCCGCCGGACCCTTCCATGCATCCTGGCGGCAGGTGTAACCGCCATAAGTAGTTGCACAGTTGATTAATCAGTGTGAGCTCGGATCTCGTTGAGGTAGGATCTTACTTGTCAGGACCTTGCATACAACCCTATTGTTATTTGTGTGCGTCAATCCCAAGTTTGGAAGTGTTTTCAGTTCCCATAAGCATTCCATCTTTGATTACTGTATTTAGTGAGTTTATTGGCGTTTGCTGTTATTGTGAAAAACATAATAACATGTCTGAAAGTGAACACTGTTATTTGTGACCAATACAGCTGCCAGCAACAACAGTCACTGAGATCCTGGCGACGGATATACCCGTCGAGTTGATGACGTCATCATCCATCACCTTAGCGACCTCGCAATAAACTTCTATTATCATATTTGGAGTTTACTAGTTCAAAGGAAATTTATTTACGTAGTCAAATTTTTTAGGATAAGAATGAATTTTGTCATTTCAGGCTTAAGCCAACCAAGTGTTAAGACATAATTAGGCCATGTGCCTGACTTTGTTAGTGTTAAATAGGTCATGACTAGATAATGATTTGGTTATATATATTTGAGAATAACTACCCCACTTCTTACTAACTTCATGAAAAATATCAATCGATAATTTAAGAGGAATAACAGATAAATGACACTAAATAATCCTACACAATTAGACATAAGCCAACTGCCTGACTTGATAGGTAGGTCTGGAGTTGTTAGCCTACTGTTGAATATATAACTACAACTACAGTATGCATATTTGCTATTTATCGGTATTTTGAATGGATAAAACAAATTGAGCTAGCAGCCTCAATTGTAAAGAAAAGCCACACTAATGCTTTCTATTCTAACCCTCAAAATCTGACAACCACGTGGGAAATTAATTAAAATAATCCCAATCCTGTATATTGTGTTAAACTTTACAGCTCTAATTATTGAGTAATAGATTTAGCCACACTAGAAAATACATTAGTGACGTGTACAATAAATCCAATTAAAGTTAATTATTAGTTAGAAAATCAACATATAGCTTACCGTTAACTTCTGAGAGAACTAGAAGAAAACGAGACTGATTTCCGGCAAACGAGTGAATTTATACAACATGGATTCAATCAGGTGGAGTCAAGAATAGCAAACTACCGATTGTATTTGTATATGTACTATAATAAATACAGTACTCTACCTACTTGAAAAAAATAAAAATAATTGTGTGTTATTTTATTATTTGAATGGAAATGTTTAAAAAGAGCAATATTAAAAACTAAACTATTATACTATCAAACAAGGATTAGAGATTCCAACACAGCTTGTGATTATTTTAAGATGAATGATGACATGAGCCTAAATGAGTTGTTCAGTCTGATTGACTTATGCTCGGAATGGGACATTTATTAATAAATAATAATAAAAAAAGTAAACTACTCAAAAGCTTACAGTTAACATATAATCTGAACCATGCTGTATTGTTCTGATTTTCAACTGAAAAGCCTGATACCTAATTCTTTCCTTCGGACAGTCAACATCTGAACTCTAGCCACCATTTAACACAGACACCTCAGCCTCAAATAGCATCTAAGCCGATGTCAACAATGAAACAGAATAATGCAGAGTTTTAATACGATGACTATAATCAGGATATATTACTTACAATCTTTGCATTGACACTTTGTCCCTTTACTCGGTCACAGGAACTGGCAACAACAGCAATATACAGTACATAACTACGAAAATAAGTTTAATAACATATTTCACTGTTTAATTATAAAATATTAAAATGAATACTTTCATGTTCAAGCTAAAAGTTAGAATAGGGGTATGTAGAAACAAATATATATATATATATATATATATATATATATATATATATATATATATATATATATATAAATTAAAAACAACAAGAACATTCTCTTTATTAATTACGAAAACTATTGCTTTAGCAATAGTAATTATAGTATTTTTCATACGGTGCCTTTAAATGACAAGTTATTAATTTATTGGTATAAATTATTTTAGCGGACTACTAAATAAATAGCATAACAAAACAAATAATATAAACATAATTTCTTGATATGATATAGTTGGACAATTAGTTCTAGACAATTAAAAACAAACTTTGAAAAAGAAACTTTTTAAAATTTATTTCCAAAAATATTTATGGCCATTAAGGGTTATCTCTTAGCAGCTTTAAACAGGCTGGAATACTTTCAAAAGTGATACTGTGTAAAGTTACAGTGTATAGTATATATTGAATACATAAATAAATAATTTAATTTAAATAAAATGAGAAGAGTTTCTGTGCTGAGGAGCTGAAGCATGCTTGAGTACGTAATGATAATTAGGACATGACTAATAAATAACTTTCAAACAATTAGGACATGTTTGGTTGGTATTGAAAAGATATAGATTTATTTTGAAGAAGATTCATAACTGAAGAGTTAGGGAAATGTAAAAGAATACATCTAATTTAGAAAATATTTGTACACAACTGATACTATTAAAAATAAGCCAGTTGACATTTTTATGACTTTTACTGTGTAATAGTTTGGATTACCATAGTCATATTAACCATAAAAAAATATTCCAAATGAATTTATTGTTTGAAAAGAGTAAACAATTGTTTGAACGATGTTGAAATGTTTATTTAAATAATTATGGAATTTTCCTGTTATATTGTGATTTCTATTATTATTATTAATGTTTTCAAAAACTAAAAATTATTAATTAAAAATCAATTTTATATCTTACACCTTCAAAGCTATTTAAATATATTTATAACATTTAAGGTATTCCTGTTCCATTTTCCAAACCTCTTGCCTATCGCCATCTATTTATTTATATTCCAATGGCAAATGCCACTTTACATAAAACTGTATTATTAAAAAAGAACTTCATATTCTTGACGACTGTAATCAGGCACGGATTTAAGGGGGGGCGATGGGGGCGATCACCCCCCCAAACGGAAAAAAGCAAAAAATGTACCTACACGCTTAGAATAAAATGTTAATAAAATATTTGATTTACCGTCATGAAAATAACATTAGTAATTGTTACCGTCTTAATAATATTACAATATATATAATATTCGGATGTGTAGTCTGAGTTTGTAGAAAGGAGAATTTCCGAGTCGTCGGTTGGTAATTGGTAGGCCTATATATTTTCGCCGGCAACAGTGGCAACACTGCGTGTCTAGCGCCGACGTAGTGGCGAGACGCTGAGACACTGATTGACAGACGACATTGATTTGATAGTTTTGTTATTATATTAATGGTTGTGTAATGAATGTGTTAAATGTAACTCTACACAGTTAACGTTAAGTGTACACTTAATTCTAATTAAGCCGCCTAAAATTTCCCCCGCACAGCCGCCTTGGCGCTGTCGCGCGGTACGGGTCTCCGACCATGTTCCAAGAAGCCGGAGCATGTGCGGCAGTCGCCTGGTAGCTGCCGCGTGGGGCGGCCAGCAACAACAACCTACATATACATATTACAATAACCTAGCATGTCCAAACTATGTTTAAGTTGTTGCTCATTGAACTGTTTCCATAAAATTTTAACAATACAATATTCCAATGGAATCCATTTTATTATTTAATAGTTGTGATAATAAATGTATATACTTAAATGCTATTTCGAAGTTGTTTTAATTTATGCCAAATTTATTTTCGATTACAGAACTTAGGTATTCTTCTATATTTAAACCCTAAAAACACCCCCCAAACTGCTAAAAACAATACTTCTAGGACGTTAAAATAGCAAAAATTTTCCGGGGGAGGACCCCCAGACCCCCCACCTTACTGGGGGGTATTCCATACCCCCCAGGCCCCCCGGCAGGTTCGCCCCCCCAATTCAATGCTCTGGATCCGTGCCTGATTGTAATGCAATTATTGTTAATTGTTCTCTACAATAAAGACTTGGATTTATATTATTACAATTTAAAATAATTAGTAGTTTTATATAACTAACTATCCAAGTTACATATTGATCACTGGTCTTCCCTCCCGATCCACTTGGCTGGGTATTGTTGATCAAGAGTTTAGCGAAAATTGATATCAAAGTTAGACAGAGCTCCATCTTGAAGAAATCACATACTTTGACAAATGTGCCCAGGGAGCACTATTTTGCAGGAAGTGATTGTAAATTTCATCATTCAAATTACCTTCAAAAAATGTAGGCAAATAATTCATTGTTAACTATAATAATTATTTTCGTTAATTATTTTTACCACGTGTTTAAAGTCCAACATCAATACCTCTCGTTGTCTACCTCCCTCATTCAGTGGGCAAATACCTTATTATCATAAGACCAAAACCTCATGTTATGCCTATTACTTTCTCGTGAATACGTCAATTTGCTTTATCACACCACAGGACTTTTCTAAAAAAATAACAGCTTTTGTTGCAGTTGTTCTCTTGCCCAAATGCAGAAGTTCATTCGTTGTAGACAGTGGCGTAGCCAGGATTTGTCTGAGGGGGGGGTTGCTTAGTGGGGCCAGGGGGGCACACCCCAGTCAAAAGGGGGGTCCGGGCCCTCCCCCGGAAATTTTGGAAAATCTACGTTAAAACTCGTGCATTTTAAAGCATGTTCGTTGTAATTTTCTTTTAATCCGAATTGTCCAAATCCTGATAGTTTTATTTGGATTTGAAATATTTTTAGCATAATACAACTTTTGAGTAGAAGGTAAAATAATCTAAGATAGAACAGACAGAGTTATCAATGGGAGGTCTAAGTTAGTTGTAATTGTGAGTAAAATTCAAACACATTTTTAGTGAAACACTGATAATTTGGCCTCCCATCAAGTGTAAAGAAAAGGATATAGATAAATAAAACAATTATTTTACAAATGCCGTTTTATTTACAGCAGATTAAATACGTAATATTCACTACTGGGTGGCCTACTTGTCCAGTGAGTTGAAATGAAAAGTAAAATTAAAATTACATATAAAATCAATAGTAATATAAAGTTGTTTAGATACAAGAGAGTGAAAATCACAAATAAATCCCACTTTATAGAGACAGAGAGTGAATAGTAATGATTTTTGAGTAAGGTATTTTTCACAATTTAAAGTCCAACCTTCGTAGTCTTATTGAAAATATGTTTAATACATCTGACGGCCTTATGTTAATGTCTCGATGGATGTTCATGAGGGCCAATCCATTTAGGCGGTTGTCACTCGTGGAGTTCCTCAGGTACGTTTTTAGCCGTTTTAAACTGGAAAACGACCGTTCACTGGAAGCAGACGTCACCGGGATAGTA